>VZTL01047435.1:0-12687 GCA_013400535.1 Scopus umbretta
TGATGCAGCCCAGGACATGGTTATTGGTTAGTTATAAATGGCAGACTTCTGTTCGAACTACTGTAAATGTTAATTGCTTCCTCTCCACCCTTTCCTGGTTCTGAAGGCCAAAACTGAATGCCGCTAAGTAGAGATTTCGTATGTATCTACAGCTAAAGAAAAACTTGCATTTCAGTTCTGCTAGTAATTAATTTAGTTGCCATCATGTGCAAAGGTGCTTGTAATTTCTGTGTTCATGAGAAATTCGCTTCATTTTTAACCCCCAAATGGTTACAGAGTTTACAACAGCACAAAGTTTAAGCTTCACTTTGCTTGGCATATCCTGAAAGAAGTATCTGTATAGTATGTTCTCTTGTGCGTCTCTCTTAAGTCCTTCTTTTCCTTCACCTAGTTTTAGGCTGTTCTTACGGTTCTGGAAGCTATATCATTATTACCAGCTTCCCTTGGATACTCTTCCGTAGCTTAAGGGTTTTACTGGTAAGAGAAAAGGGATGAGATACCCAATTCTAGTTCTTAGTCTTTCTTAGTTTATCACCCTAGTCAGCTTTCACCAGTTCAGCTGTTGGATGGTAGAAACAATGAAAGTGTTAGTAAGGCCTTCCGCACACAGAAAGTGTGGAGGTAAGTGTTGTACTACCTGGGTGTGCTCAATAGCAACAAAAGTCACCTGTAGTTTTACCACTTTTCTTGTTAGAAAGGTAAAATTGATGCAAAATAGTCAGGAACAGTGGAGTGGTGGATTAATTGGATCACCAGCACTAACATCAGGAAATACTTGAAGTTTGTAGTGTCTTTAAGGCCTCTTTGTCTAATTGCGTAATGCAGCCTGAATATATTATAAAGGAGTTTAGAGAAATTGAACTTGGTAAGCTTGACTTTGTCAGAAGGTAAAATACTAAAGGGATTTTTGAAGAGCAAGGTTAAATAAAACATCTCAGGGCGATGGAAACTTAATCTCTGGGTAGCATAGGTAGTAAAGGTCAAGTGACTTATTTGGGAAGAGAGAGAGAATAATAAATAACTTTGGTCCTTTTGCATTGCGCTTTATTTAGGCTGCAGGTCCATGCAGGCCCCCCTCCTCCTCAGTCCTGGCACTTGTCCCATTTGTCACAGATTTGTTTCAGCATACCACCGTGTAGGAAATTAGCCCGGCAGCCAGAGGGTCTGCTAGGTTACTGTGTTGGATTATTGCTCAGTGGAGGGTCTTAGTCACAAGAGGTGACTGAAACATAGGGACCGTAGTGGTGAGAGGGATAGGTATATGACTTGTCATCCACTGGAGTGCCTTAAGCAGTCACAAAAATCCGTCCTGAGATCTCTCAAACAGCTGGTGTCGCTAACCACTTCCAGTAAAAAACTGCATGACCAGTTATGTATCTGAGCAAATATAAACTAATAAGAGCAAAATTTCCAAAGAGAAAGTCTCCTCCTCTACAAGAACAGTTACTGGATGGCAGTTATAATATTACTATACATGTTTTAAGATTGGGAAAATGTTTTGCAAGACAACCTTAAAACACAGCAGAATCTCTTTACATCAGTGATTTTCCATTACATTTAGCCTTTGTAGAAGTCTTGACTGTTAAAATGTACATGTAATAGAATTTTAGAATTTGGTTTCTGTAAGCTTTCTTTGACAATTTTCTTTTTTTTTCTTTTTTTTTAGTGGTTTGCCTCTTATGGTTATCATCCACAAGTCTTGGTGTGGAGCTTGTAAAGGTAAAGTGCGTTTAATACTAGAGCTTGCTGAAATTTCTAATGAACTTTTGAATACAAGTCACGTAACCATGAGAAACATGAACTTCATATTCAAAATGTAGCTAACGGTATTTGTATTCCATTTAGAGCGGTATAATATCACACCACTTTACCTGTTAGCACTGCCAAAAGCCAGCCATGCTTAGATGCCAGCAAACTAACAGCTGTAATGCTGCACTTCTGTAGTGGCTGCAACCTCTCCTGCACTTGGCTATAAAAAAATGGAACAGAACGAATGATCTTTAAGAATTAAGTGTAAATTGCCTTACTTTCAGCTGGTCGTTCTTAGAAGGTGAGGCTTTGTCTCTTTCAGTATCACAAACAAACAAGCTGAGCATAATGGCTAAGCTTAAAGGATGAGCTGGTTGAGTGAGAACTGGTGGTTTACAGCAAGCTTTTTGCTTCTGTCCCATTGGTTCAAATATGACCACGTATGTCTGTCGGCCAGGCTTCATCATACGGCTGCCCAGCAAGGATTGCTTCAGTTACCTGCTGTTCTGAGCCTGGCTTGAACAGTTTGACACCTATATTCCATATACTCACTGCTTACTGAAAAGTACCAGCTCTCCAGAGGGAGGAATGAAGTTGAGATTTTGATGCTGACCTGAAAACCTGAAATCTTTTCCACTGTATTTACGCATCTCTCTTTTTTTTTTTTTTCCCTCAACCTTAATTAGCTTTAAAGCCAAAGTTTGCTGAATCCAAGGAGATCTCTGAACTTGCCCATAATTTTGTTATGGTCAACCTTGAGGTAGGCTGCCCTCTAATTTGTATCCATGTTACTGCCTAGTAATTAAGCATTTGGAATCCTACTGAACTGGTTGCATCCTGTTTTGTGTACATCCTAAATCGTGCACTCCTGAATCAGGATTGATTGATTGATATAGTCAATTGTTTTAAAAAGAATTTTCTTCAGTCTGCTTATTTTAATTGTGTTTATAAACCTGGCTTTCTGCCATCGTCTCTTTAACAATTTGTACCTTGTGTCATACCATTGCTGCAATAAGGGAATTTATGTTCATTTTCTCATGACCTATCAAACATTCCTACAGCAAAGTGGAGCATTTAATGCAAATTGACAGAACAGAAAAAAAATATGATTATTTTCACAAATGTTACTTGTTTAGGTAAATATAACTTTCTTCCCTTTGAGAGTGGAAGATACTGCAGTTACCTAGTGTTTGTTCAATACGTAAATTGCTCAGGGTAAATGGAATCTGAAGGCAATAGTTTGTTTCTTTAAAATGAGTGCCATGTTTTGTTACCTTGCTAATATGTTCCCTCTCTTCTCTCTTGCTTTGGTAGGATGATGAAGAGCCAAAGGATGAAGCCTTTAGTCCCGATGGAGGTTACATTCCCAGAATCCTTTTCATGGGTAGGGCATCCACAGCTGTTGTATCCACTCACAGGACTGTGTTCTTACTGTTACCACCTAAATGTCCTGTTTGACTTCTTGTTTCATAGACCCCAGTGGAAAAGTCCACCCAGAAATCATAAATGAGAAAGGAAATCCCAGCTACAAGTATTTCTATACCAATGCTGATCAAGGTATGTGCAAAGTGGTTTGAAGTGCATTTTTAGTGAGATGAAGCTTTGGGTGTGTCCTGAGGGAAGGACACACCTTCACTTTTGAGTGGAGAAAAAATAATACTTTACAGCATAACTGGGAGCTGTGGCTGAGTGAGTGGCTCTCTTACGCCTTGGGGAACCGTGTTCAGATTCGTGATTCACCTTAATACCTACTATAATGTCTATAGACCTAAACACAACTCCAGTTGTGGCATGGAAAATCATGCAATTCAAGCTACAAATAGTTGGGGAAAAGGGCACAGGACTGTTGTTGGTTTGGTCTCCAGCTCCCTGCCCCCCCCGCCCCATTTAATTTGTAGATCTACATTCTGTAACTGTGTTATTTTAAAACACTTTCATTACCAGGACACCTTGATGTTTTCTTAATTAATCTTGAGATTAATAGTTGCTGTCTCTCTGTCTGATGTTTCAGTTGTCCAGGGGATGAAGGAGGCCCAGGAGAAGCTCACAGGTGATGCTTTCAAACAAAAACACCTGGGAGATGAACTATAATGAATACACTGAATGATGCTTTTCCATCACTTCAAAACTCTAAAGGAAATGATTAAGCAGACCAAGAATGTAGATGCACTGGAGGGACATAATTCTCCTGTCAACAATGTTAGGTCAAACCCTGTTTGGAGCTCACACACATACACCTGTTACAGTGTTCTCTCTTCCTCTGCCTGGCAGTTTGTACTGTAATGGCTATTTGCAACTAGGTAATGTGCAAACACATCAGTTTGTGTGTTTGAGCAACCACTAATATTTGGTGTTAAAAGGGAAAAACATTTGAGGACAAACAGTGTGATTGGAATAATTAGAAGTAGCCAACATTTTGACGCTTCATCAGGGTTGGATCCCTCATTTCTCTCTGGTATTATGTGATCCCATTGTTTTTATTGGGAATTCCTATGAATGGGGCGTGTTCCTGGGCCAGGTGTTTTCTAGACATCCCAAACCATGAATTCTGCCACTAAGCCAAGTAGAATAAATTTCATGAATGTCCAAGTAGCATGTGAAATTATTAGCTCTGCAAACATATTTTCGTGTAAAACTGTGTGTGATTCATCTTTATTTGCCTTTGGGCAGAAATTTAACTTCTTCCTTGTGCACTCACCTTTTGATTGTTTCATCAAGTGAGGGTGGGTTATGTGGAAGCTTTACGGGGGTTCCCCTTTTATTCTTTGAATGTTTTTTGGCGAATGCCTTGCCATCACATTGTACTGTATTTTTGTACCAGGGTGAAAATTAAACCTTTTTAAACATAAGCATGCAGACAGTGTTTTGTGGTAAAGGACATGACTTTCCATTCTTAAGGATGGGGAAATATATTTTTGTTTATGTTGCAGTGGTTATTAGTGTTGAATGTCACAGATGAAGAAGATTTCTCCTTTTTAATTAAAAAACAACAGTTGCTTTTCATGTAATTATAATTCAGCCATTCTTGCACTACCTATACTGTTGAGGGCAGGGTAATACTTGGTGTTTGTCTACCGGAGCTGAAATGAAAAATAGAGGGGGGGAAAAAAAATCACCTCTCTTCATCTGCTGGTAATGCTTTTCCTAATGCATCCCAGGATGCTGTTGGCCACTTTTGCGACCCGGGTGCATTGCTAGCTCATGGTCAACTTGTTCTCCACCTGGACTTCCATGTCCTCCTCTGCAAAGCTGCTTTCCAGCCTGTCAGCCCCCAGCCTATATGGGCACAAAGGTTATTCCTCCCCAGGTGAAGGACTTTGCATTTCCCTTTGTTGGACTTCCTGACAACCCTCTCTGCCCATTTCTCCAGCCTGATGAGGTCCTTCTAAATGCCAGCACAACCGTTTGGTTATCAACTACTCTCCTCAGTTTTGTGTCATCTGCCAGTTTGCTGAGGGTGGACTCTGTCCATTCATCCAGGTTGTTAATGAAGACGTTCAAGTATCAACCCCAGGGATACTCCAGTAGTGACTAGCCTCTTTCAGCCCAGTGGTTCTGCCAGTTTTCCATCCACTTCACTGCCCATTTATTTAGGTTGTACTTCATCAGTTTGTCTGTGAGGATGCTATGGGAGACAGTGTCAAAGGCCAGAGTAAAGCCAAAACAACACTTGCTGCTCTTCCAAACTTCGCTGCATCCACCAAACTAGTCACCTAAAGGAAAAAAATTCTGTCCAAAAGGCACTTGCCATAACTTCCCATAACAAACACAGAGAGAGAATTTTCTACGGGTAATTTTTGAAGAGCTGAGGACGTTAGTTGTGGAAAATTGTTCTATACAATAAACCCAACTTGTCTATTGAGTCCATTTTTACTGTTCAGTAGTGTAATGAATTTTACTTTCCCCACCAGTCTGCCTCTAAGGAATTTTAGACACCAAAACTCAATTGGGCACTAAAAGACAAGGACTCAGTAGAAATAATGGGATTATTGCACATTACAATTACCCTGCTCAGCTACTAGAAGTTATTCTACAGGTTTTATCCTCTGCTTCTCTTGCAAATTGTCAATAAATTAACCATGAAATTGAACTCGGCAACTATTCTCAAGTTGTATCAGCCTTCAAAGTAAACAATTCTATGTAAGTCCTGAAAAAGGATCGGTGTTTTGCAAAATTGCCTTTTTTCCCCAGCTGTATCAGTTGACTAATAAAAATAGGTCCTGTCTGATGCTTCTTATTTCATTTATAGCCTTAGATTGACATGACTGTAATGATACTTTTTTTTTTTTCACTTGCCACCAGGGGGAGGTCTCTGCTTGTTCATCTGGGATATGATTCAACCAATAATAATTAAAAAAACAATCTCTGATGCAAAACAGCAGGGTGCACTGCTGCAATTTTCCAGGCACGCTTTTGCAGCAGCTCTGCCCTTGTCTAGTCTCTGCAGTGAAATTACAGCCTCTGAGATGTACATCGTTTGTCCCAAAGCCTTGCTTTGCAAAATGCTCTGATATCAGAAGCAACATGGCCTCAAAGAAATTTTAATAAGTTCTCCATCTAGAGACATCTCCCTTCAGTGACAGGTGTGGGAAGTGTGCTTCATCCTTTACATTTAAGACCGTTCTGATTCAAAATTACTCTCCTTCACCTCTTCTCTGATGCATCTCCTCTCCTTTGGTACTTTCTGCCTTCCAGGCTTCCTACTTGCAAAGCAAAAATACTCCATAATCCTTTTTCCTTTGTTAATTGGTTGCCTCATTTCTTTCTGATCCTTTCTACCCTCTCTGTGTTCAGACTTGGGGAGCTGGTACGGCTCCCCACCCTCCCTTCTACTTGCTCTTTTCTGGACCGTGCTTTTGTCCTCTGTAGCAAGATGGACCTTGGCACTTGCTAGCCTGCTTGGCGTTTAGCTGGGGTCTCAGTAGAATATGATGTACATGCTGACACAGCTTGATTGCTAGGGGCAGCTAGTTAAGTTAAAAGCTGTTTCACATCTCTGGATTGCAGGGTAAACTTAATTTTGATCTGTTGCTTAAATATTTGTTCTCTGTCTACCTGTTAGTTTTATACCTGGACATTTTAGTTGCTAACTCATAATGCAGATTCTTCACTGCCTTTTGCTTTTTAATCTAGATCAGGTGATAAATGCTAGTTGGCGTTTTCTTTTGTGCAGAGGGATATGCATCTTGAACCTTTCCATCCAACAGTTGCTTTATGTGCATTGTGCAACCCTATGCATGCAACTCCACAGGGTTTAGAGGAGCTGCTTACAGGTCAGTGTTTGTTGTAGTTGCATTTAAAGTTAATTATACATTGCAGCAGCTCAACACTGCACAGTAACCAAGGCCTCAGATTAATTTGCCACCATCAGCTTTGTTTCATGTGCTGCCCATCTGCATATGACTTGCAATAAACCTGCATACTTACGTATCTTCTTTAGATGCATCCTAGAAATCCCCTTGGATTCTCAGCTTCTACTCCTTTTATGGTGATAACCCAAAGACACTTCGAAATTCTTTGTATAGTCCCAGGGAACTGCCAGGCCAAATCAATCTCATGTAAACAAACATGCTGTCAGCTCCCTTTCTCCCAGAAACAACCCACAGAGGGGAAAAAAATCCAAAGTTAATTAAAGAGTGACTGGATTGCATCTAGCCATCTGGCTGCCTGGGAGTGAAGGTTGCTTTGTGCACCTGGGGCTGAACAGGCTTTAAGGAAGTGTCAGCTAGAGACTCGGGAAACCTTTCCTTTGCCATGCTTAGCAGCAGGGAACAAAAGTACAACAACCAAGAACGCCAGCACGGCCAGAGTGTCCCATCCGTCATCCTGGCATGCTGAGTTTAGGAGCCATCTACTTTAAATGCACTTTTGTCCCTATGACTCTTTGTCTGCCATCATATCTAGCCTGTATGAAACTGCTAATGAGCTTCATTCGTTGTCTTCATTTACAGCTTGTGTGATGAATAGCTCTGAAGTGAGATATTAAACCCATATGAATGCAAGGTCATATATCCTTGGAGGTGATTAAACTTTTCTTAACTTTTGGCAAGAGGAGAGGTATTTGCTTTTGCATTCTGCTGTGATACTTATTTGCAGCTGACCCAGTATTATGCCTGATTGGGTTTGCCCAACCAGGAGAACCGCTCCAGGGCTATTCCTTCACAACCATGGCTATGGGTAGATGAAAAATTGAGACCTAAGGATGGAGATTTAGAGAGCAATAAAGGTGGAATTACACTGATCGGAACTCTATCCAGAGAGCGAGGTAAAAAGGGGAACTTCACTGCAAGTTCATGTTCATCTCAAAGAAAGCAAAGCCAAAGGATGAAGTTTATCTAAAAGGTTGCATCCTACTTCCAGACAGCTGTGTAAATTGTCTTTGGGGCCAACTGGACAGGGAAGCTTGCTGCCTGGAGGGAACCAGGAAACAATCATGGAGGTCTGTCAAAATGGTAAAAGTCACTTTTTCTCAAAACTCTTTGCCATATTAACTCATTTCCCCTTTCTTCCTCCAAGAAACAGATTTGTTAAGCAGTTCAGTCAAATAAACTCAGTTTGCTTGTCCTTTCAAAGTTTGTCTAGTGTAAGGAGTGGCTGCATACAGTTCCCAGGCCTGCCATTGTCTGGGGAGCACCACTCCTACCTCCTACCTCCTCGGAGAGGTGGTGATTCACTCTTGCAGCACCAGCCCGGTGCCACCACGTCAGCATGCTCTGAAGAGGAGGAGTCTCCACTGACAGCTGCCAGCCAGTTCCTGTGGCCTGCCACAGGCAGTGGGCACAGGTTCAAAGACTTGAGTGTTGTTCTCCAGGCTGTGACAAGTGTCATGGCACAATTTTGTAACGGCGAAATCTGCGGTAGATTTCTTCGATTAGGGACCAAAAAAAAAAAAAAGACACCTCAAACTTCTCCATTCATAACTATGCTGGAAGCAGGGACTGGCTGACCTGCACTTACAGCGTTCCAGGTTCTGACTCAGAACAGCAAGAGAGGCTGTTACACACCACCTCGTGCTGGCACGCGTCCCAGGACGTGGCAGAGCAGCTCATGAAGCAAGGTGAGGGGAGCAGGCAGGTTACGTCCCAGGCAAGGGATCACCGAGTGGGTGGGTGCTGTAAAAACAATCGAGCATTTTTGAGCTGCTTCTATGTTCTTCTTTCCTCCTCCATTTCCCATGTCCCTGCCATGATGTGGGGGATGAAAGAGACAACTTCTAGAGTTTCCCCCCTCTCAAATGGGCATGATCCTATTGCTGCCACTCCAAGGCAGGGCAAGGGAGTGAATGTTCACCGGAGCTGCGGGAAAAGCTGGGGCAGGGCTGAAAGGGGAGGACGGTCTGGACTGAATTTGGCTAAGGTAACTGGTTGCTGGTTAGAGAAAGTTTGTTGGTATACACCTATTTTTGGACCATTTTGCACAAACATGTGCTGCAGAAATATTAATTGATAAGAACTGCAGATGTTCTCCCCGCTTTCTGAGCATGTTTCAGGAGAGAATATAACATGCTGTGCATAAAAGAAGCTGCATTGGCAGCACAGTCAAATTTTGATGTCACTTTATAATGCTATTTCTAGTATTATGAAAAGTTTTCAAAATCCCATTTTGTTGTGTCTCTTGCAACCGACCATCTTCGGCTGAGGTAGCGCGGAGGCCTCACACCCCGCCTCCGGGCCCATGAGCACTGACGCCAATATGAGGATGCTACAAATGGCGTTTATTAAAAGGTTGCATAGCAATATATACTCCGCTGCCTTTCGTTACCGCCCATAAGCTATACGTCATGAGGGGTAGGAATACATGTCAAAGGGGAGGCCCCTGTTCTTTCCGTTACATCGCGTGATCTTTCGACCGCTATCCCCGACACATTTGTAAGGATTTTGGTGCATTAGCCCTGTTAGAAAGAAGGAAATTCATTCACATCTTGGGGACACAGCATGAGGCATACGTGCTGTTTATTCCACACTGAAGTGAAGAAGCACCTTGGTGAGTGCTACCTATTCAAATACGGAGGATTTTGTTTCCTCCTTGCAGTTGGCACATTGTCACCTAGCTTCTCTGGACAACAGCTGGTAATGACCTGAAACTGCTTCTCTGTGTGCAAACTGTGCTTCTTTGGGATACAATTTGGTCTATGTATGCCCAATGCTTAGACTATGAGTCTTTTAGACTCAGAGTCACTAGTGTTATTACTACTTACAGCATCACACATAGCCAGATCACCATCCTTCATTTAAGTGCTGTGGTGCTGCTCTTGCTATAGTAATAAATAGCGCAATAAATAAAATACTGGTTTTAGAAAAGAGGGAACTGAAAAGATTAAAATTGTTTCCTTAGATCAATTGCACTGTGTGAGGATTCAGTAACTTGAATTAGAAGTGTTGGGAGAGTGGTAGAGTATGCGTACTGTGCTTGATAAGCGTGCTCACGTGACTGCTGTGAGAGTCAGACAGATCCACGTGTCAGAAAACAAGAGAAAGCGTAACATCTGCTCTTCCCTTCCACCTCCGTGGGCTTGTGGGAGTTCTCTCCTGTTCCCTCATTTGCCCATCTATAAATCTAAAATAATACAGACCTCCCTTACTGGAAGTTGTGTAAGCAACTCATGACCATACAATGTTAAATCCTGGAAGGGAAGTGCACTAGAGGAGCTAACAGTATTCACTCCACAAATTATAGAGATGTGGCTAAACAAAATGATAGACAGAAAGAATCACTACAAATTCCCCTGTGTCCTAATTACCTGGGTGCATCCCTTCTTCTCTTGGTTAGTCCTGACTGAGAGAGGGCTTTTATAATGCTCCAGTGCAACTGGGTATAAACACTGGCATTTCAGGGATGGTGTGAAATCTGGAAATGCCTTTGGAAGTTAGGCTGAACAGTGGCTGGGATGTTAAATCAGGCAATCACTGAGCAGATGCCCAAATGAACCTAAGTCATAACATGTCCTTTACATCAAAGGTGTAGGTGTCTGCCCATGACCACTTCCATGTTGGTGCTTTATAGGGCTGTTGGCTCGCTCTGCTTTCCTAGACTGAGCATCAGCCAGCAGGCAGAGGAAAAGCATTATCACCATCACCACAGACACTGTGCTGGGTAGAGTGGAAGTTGGGTTTTGGAAAAGGCAGAAGACACATTTCCCAGAGTAATGAGAGGATTGCAAGGAGCTAAAAAGACTTTTGTAGGTGTCAAGCCTGTTAGGCTGTCTTTGAAATAACTATTGTAATGAGTCTGGGATTTTGTTATGGTATCGATTATTTCAAGTTGCCTCCACAAAGCTGATACCTTGCTTGAGGCTTAAATCGGTCTGACTTATATAACAATAAGTTTACTTGGGGTCTTGGTGGCAAATAAACATTGTCTTTCTAGATGAGAGCAGAAAATCACTCCAATGCTGGGTAGAACTGTCCCCTGGGCTGCCTGGCAGATAGCTCTGATTTGAACAAAATGGAGAAGCTATATGGCATCTCCAATCTGCAGTAAGAAGAGGTGTTCCTCAAAGCTTCTCTGCAGTTCTGCTGTGGTTGATCCTAAAATGCAGACCTTGGCTATACACTATATATATTGCTATACATTATATAGCACTGCCACACTCCGGATTTCTACATTCCCACAGTACTGTTAACTAGTCAACTACCCTGGGGAAAGCATAGCAATAGAAGCAATTTACAGACTCCTTTAAAGTGCCTGAGCTGGTACAAAGCTAAAGCTTGTCTAAGGGCCAGTTAACCTACAAGCCAGTACGAGGATGGTTAGTGAAGATCGCCACGTATGCAAAAAGCTTCTACAAGTAAACAAAGCAATCTCTGTCCTGCCTGGGCAGTATCCGATTGAGACAAAGTGCTGCACATCAAATGCAATGGCACACCATGATGAGACTGGGCAGGAAGGGAATGGTGCTCTGAGGGATGCAGCAGGGCACAGAGGCACCTGCACTCCCCAATTTAGAGCCCTGAGTTCAGAGGTGGTCCCTGGAGGCTGCTTAGCTAGTCAACGAGGTAAGATAGGAACTCTGCAACTCCAGTATCTTTAGTCGGCTCCTGTTCCAGCCTCCCATCGCAGGAAGCCACTCTCTCGTGGCGCTGATCAAGAACCTTGCCTTTGTGCTTAGCCACTTGCTTAAAGCCCAGGAGCGGGACAACACGCTGCCATCTTTGCTGGCTGTTTGGGAAGCACCTCACTAGTTATGTCAGAGACACGTTTAAAACACCCACGATTTTGTTCACTTTCTCTAGGGGCTCATCTGTTTCAGTTTCTGAGCAAGGGATAGGCCACAATCGGGTCTCCGATTTTGAATTTGAGGTCTGTCTGTAGGAATTTTAAAGCCAAGAGGGGTCTGCTGTAACCACTTCATCAGATCTCCTTCAGATAAACAATTTGGAGAGATCACAGCCGCTGCCTCATTGTTTTGTCCTCTCACCAGCAGAGATGTAGTTCCTGATGCCACAGCCACCATCACTAGGCTTCAGAGTCAACAGTTCCACTGAAGTAAATTCCAGACCGTGTAGAGAGCGCGACAAGAACAGCAAGTTGGGGTCGCACCTGGGACAGCGTTCCCTGCCACCGGCGCTCCAGGAACGCCTGAGGTGATTCCGGTCGCCGGGGGCGGAGGAGCACGGGGCGGGGGCGGAGGGCGCGCACCTGGACGGGGCCCCCGGCGGGCTCGGGCCGCCTGCCTGCCTTGCCGCCCTCCTCCCCGGGGCGGCTGGCCCCCGCTCCCTGCCGAGCGGNACGGGAGGGGGGCAGCTTCCTCCCGCGGCGGGGCGCGCCGTCGGGGCGCTGCCTTCCCCGTCCAAAGTAACGGTGAGGGGGGACGGGCGGCGGGGCGTCGCTCCCCTCAGGCTGCCGCTGCGAGGCGGGAATCCCGCCGCGCCTCGCCTCGCCTTGCCTCGCCTCGCCGGGCCCCGAAAACTCTTCCCGCTCCGCTCCATCCCGAGCGTC
>VZTL01047435.1:12758-23231 GCA_013400535.1 Scopus umbretta
CGGCAGGAGGTGCCCCGGCCCCGAGGAGTGCCCCGCGGGGCGGGCGCCGGCTGCCGTGCCGGTGGGTGCCCGGCAGGCGGGATGGGCGCTTTGTGCCCCTGAGGGGTGGTGTGAAAGGCAGACCCTCAGGAGCGACAGGGAGAACAAGGTAGCAGCAGTTACCTCTTTAAAGTAAATGTTTATCAGCCACGAGAGGTGATAATAATACTGCTTTATCTTTAAAATATCCTGAGCGAGCGGGGGGAGGGGGGGAAGCTGGAGGCCGAGGCCTTCCCGGCTGTTTTCCAGCTGGTGTGTAACCTGTGTCAGTTCCTGTCACCCTGGGCGGTTGTTTTCTGCTCAGGGAGTTGCAGCACTTAAAAAGCAAAACTATACGGCAGTAAAACAAACTGCCGGGAAATGCGGGATTTCGGTTTTATCTTTGCTGCTCTTTGAAGGGGAGAAACCTGCTGCTGCTGGACTGCACGGCTTCACTCGGCGCTCGCTGCACAACACCCACCCGCAGGTTTGCTGTTTGGCCATACAGGTGGAAGAACGGGCACGCCGGCTGTGTATACGTCCATGCTGCCCTATAGCAGTAGGCAGTGAGCCTGTTTCATGAGCCAAACAGATCAATCCTTCTAATTTAATTCATAAAAAGTATAAACTCTCCAATTTCCCCACTTTATGCTGTACAAAATACATCGGTCTTTTTGCCATATGTTCTGAGACTATGCATTGTTTTTTCCCTGATGTTTTCTCTGTGCTTGCCAGCGGTAAGGCAGTGCCATCTGATGCGCACAGTAACATCATGCTGTGGGATTGCAGGCAGTATCGCTAACACTGGCACAAGCGTTTCCACCGTTTTGCCTCCCAAAGGTTCTGTCTCCACACTGTCCTTTCCTTCTTACAGCATGAGCAGTGGTGTGCTTGTGCAGTGCATCAGGCTGATCTGACCTAAATTAAGACTAACCTGACCAAAAAAAAAAGGGGGTGTGTGTGCGTTAATTTTAACTTGGATTTTCCCTTGGCCTGAGACAATGTAAGACTGTGGGCTCAAGTTTGATTCATGTTTCTGTGCACTTTCTTGGTGGCAAATCTGCTTTGTTCCTCATCGCTCACTCCTGACCCAGTGCTGTGTTCTCAGTTGTGCTAATAGCTTGTGGGGGTTCATAATAGCCTGGATTAGCTCGGGGTTCAAATAAACCTCCTAAGTGTTTTTTTCTCCCTCCCTCTCTCTTCCAAGGTAAAAATATCAGTGGAACAACAGTCTTGATCTGTGTATTTGAATCTGCACCCAGATCATGGGATCACTGGTATTAGATTACGCTGGGTACAGGATCAAATCTATATGGTGCCATATGTAAATTATAACTAAAAAGCTTTTATTTCCTGTTACTTGTGCTTGTGCTATCCTGGAGGTGGTTGTATGTGCTGAGTGTGATCGCTGCCTTCAGGACTGTTTTTATCAGGACAATTTGTAGTATAACTCAGAAGAGAGTCAAATAAACCAATCTTTAAATCAAGCTTCCTCTGCAATTTTGACAAAACAGTGCTGCCCTCTTTGCAGATCCGATACATTTTTGAGTAACAAATTGAGAAGACTTACTAGCTTTAGGTTTTAACAGCAGTAGTTCTTGCCACACCTAGGTGTAGCAAAGCAATGCATGTAGTATTCATTAGCATGCTAGTTGTCAGTGTCATGTCATAGTCATGTTAGTTGACTTGCGTGCGTTTCAGATAGTTTTTCCCACTTTCATTTTCATATGATCCAATGCAACACCAGATCAAAATGGGCAGGTCGCGGTGTCACGTCAGGGTCTAGCATCACGCTCGCTGGTTGTAGTGCTGGGGAAGGGCACTCGTGTCCACCTAACCCTCCCCAGTTAAGTCCATGTCTGCTCTCTGTTATTAGTTTGGCCTGAGGAATTATTTTTTTCTGAGGCAGTTCTCAATGGCTAACATTGAGAAATTTCCCAAACTGGTGATCTCAGGTATGCTTCTTGCTGTAAAAATGTATCTTGTGCTTAAAGTTCTGCACTAGTTAGTGAGCTCTTGTAAATGTCTGCTTAGCTTACTGCAGCACCGTAGTATTTGATCTTTGACGTAAGCAATACGACTTATGTTTGGAAGTATTAGCTAATTAAAACCTGGGAATTGTCAGGGCGCTTGTTCTAATCCCAGATAGCAGGTGGCTTACTTCACAGCATGAAGAACATCATAGCACAGAGAAACAAAATAACTTGTTCATCACAGATTTTCTGCTTGGAGGAGAAGGACAAAAAACAGCAATTTAAACTTCTCCTGCACTGCAGAGGCATCCTGAGCTGGCCTTCGTGTGATTCTGGTTTACGGGTGGTCACTACAAGACAATACTGGTTTCCAGCCACCTGATTTGGTCAGGACAGCAGCTTGCTTTTACCTTTAAATGAAAGGCTTTAGACCTGGTGATGCAGAAAAATTTGTAACTCTGCCTCTTGCACAGTGATGGAGGGGTGTCTAGCTGAATCTGCGTGTTGGCCTGACTCTAGCTCCAGATAATATGAGTTCCATCATGTACCTGAGCTTGCCTTATCCTCCACCACCATGGGAGGGCATGGTTACAGCTTTCTCTGTGGAGGGCTGCATCCCAACACAGAGCATAGCTTTGCCCTGGCTTCCAGCTGGGGAAGGATCCACAGGGTGTTACATGTGTCTGGTAGCAGAGTTGGTACAGGTTCGTCTTGTGTGTTGCTCTGAGTGCTTTTATGTCACTGCTACTTCAGCGTATTTAGCAGTGAGATACTTGGAAGTATTTCACTATCATGCTTGGAGAAACCGACACAGAAATGCAAGGCCGGAGAGCTGATGAGAAGGGGACTGAAGTTCATTATCTGGACCATCGCTGCAATGTTTGTAAGAGGAAGCAAGGGCTTTAATGATGGTGAGTTTTGTAATGGCAGTCAACCTCTTCAGCTCACATGGTTCTCTGGAGACAGGGCTGGATTCAGGGTCAGCCTCAGCTACCAGTTCTGTAGGTCCAGAAATTGGCTGGCTCCTGGGGTTCCCAAGCTCAATGCAATATTCAGGGCATTGCGGAAATCTCTGCACCCGCTCTTTAGGGTATAAAGAGGTTGTAAATCTCTTGTTCCGTGCATCCTTTGGGAGAAAGCTGAGCTGGGCTCGGTTAGTAGCTCGCCTTTAGAAGGGGAGATCTTTGTGCTGTTAAATATTTTTCTTGGTATCTTCTGGAGTAGTGTGTTTGCCAACAGGCATGGAACTATGTGATGATAAAAGAGCCGCAATGAAAACACTCATAGGAGAGAGTAAAAAATGCAGGAACTTCTATTTCTTTACACTTTTGCCATTGTAAAATTAGAGTGACTAATTACTCCTTCCTGAGAGTTTTGTCGTGGCTTTAAAATGGACTTTAAGGATGTTGAACATTATGCAGGAAATGGGAGAGGCATGGCTCCAGACACAGAGTGACATTTGGCTCGAGGAAGTATTTCTAACTACAGTCCCAGCCTGCTGCCTAACAAAATGTAGGTGCAAAGTTAGAGAGTTGATGGGAAAAGGGTGATATTTGCAGGTTCTTGACTTTTGTTCCCCACCCAGAAAATTCTTAGAAGACTTTTTAAAGCCTGTGTTCCCAAATCTGAATGAGTAATAATAAACAGCCACCTACATTGCTTAGAGGTTTTTATCCTTCAGTTGTCATGCATATATTGAACTCATGACCAAAACTCATGAACTCTGGATCAAATCCACTACAAGTGTCTTCTTGCAAAGACTTCTGGACTTATTATTGATCAATTTTAGTTTTTCTGTCAAGATGAGAGGCTCACATTTTTAAAGTAACAAACATAGAATTAATTTTCTTTCTGATTACACTGTTGAATTATTTTTGTTCTAGATGACACCTCAAAATCAAGTTCTGGCCAGTACTGAAGTGTGAGCCAGAGGCTGTCACAGGGAGCACCTGTTGCAGAGAGCAGGGGTGTGAGAACAGGAGGAAATGTAACCGATAGCAAAAAATGTGCAATACTTTGGGCAAGAGCAAGGTGCTGTCTTGTTGCCAAGTGGGGTGATTGTCAATTGTGTGGATTGTGAGAAAGGATCGTCCTTGTTTAATCCAACTTCTGACCTGGAATAGGTGGCTGCAGCTTGTTATTTACATAAGGTCTGAGTTTGTCCACATGTTTTGGCAGTCTCCACAAGGCAAGATAATGTAAATCAAGATGACAGTGTTACCCTTGTTTACTGGAGAGGAAATGCACCAGAGACAAAGTTGGCCTTTATATTAGCCATGAAAAAGAGGGCTAAACTCTGTCATGTTTTTCTGCCTCTCAGTCTGCAATAACTATTACTTTAAGGCAGTTATTTTTGTATAGATGTGCTGTAAGGTGGTTGCAGAGATTTCCATGTCCTATTACAGTTTGCCTTTGCAGCACAATAGACTTTGGCCCAGGCTTTGTGTGAAACACCAATGTATACAGATGTATTTCAGCTGCTCCTTGGTTCCATTTACTTTGCTGCCTTTCTGCAGAAAAGGTGTAACAGTTCCTATCTGAGGTTTTGCATCCACTTGTAGGATTTATCTAGAACTTTTATTTTAGATTAATCTAGATAATGTCCCTTTAATAAATTTTAACCTGATGGCTCCAAGTGTCTGCTGTTGTCTTAATATCTGTCACTAACTCAAGCGCTGTTTCTGTTCTCATTGTATGCTACAGGGCTTTCCCCTTTACCTTCAGTGAAGGAAGCTCAGACCTTTACACACACATCAGTGCATTCACAGTCTAACCTGCCTACCCATTAGTCTCTTACATAATATTCTCATTATCCATCTTTACCGCAAACATTGTAATCCTTTTGCTTCTACATCGCAGGTTCAACAGTGTGACCACTCTCTTGCTTCATATACTCACAGCAAAGCCTCCATCTGTCTCATGGATTATAGATCTAAATTGGTAACTATCACTTGCTTGCAATACTTATTAGCAGTTATGTTAATTGCTTATATTATATTTTCTGCTTCTGATAAATCCCTCTTGTAGTACTAGAATTTGTGTAAGACTCCTTAAGGTCACGGCCTTGTTTCCTTTATGAGCTTTATTCTTAGGACAGCATACATTGGCTGTAAAAAAAAGTTCCATTAGTTGATAAAAACCTGATTCAGGATTTAATTTAATCCTTGAAAAAGAAAAACAAATTGTATTTTTTTTTTCACATGACAGAGCACATAAAGGAGTGAGTTTTTATAATAGAAAATTGACGTAGATGATGTGTAATTTGTGAACTAGAGTATTTTTAATGTAGATGCACTTCTTAGGAGTTTTGGGGAAAAAAATCTCACAAGGTATTAACTCTTTTCAAAAGAAGTTATGCTGCATGTCAGTAATGTCTCTCATGGATTACTGCTAAGCTGTAAATATTAGAGATGATGAAATCTTTTGGTTTAGCTACTTTTTTGTTTCTTCCCTACTGCATAACTTACAGAATAGTTTCCACAGTCCTTCAGCATTTTTAGAGATGTCTGCAGTGCTCCTGTGCTATGTTTCTGTAAGACGCTTAGATGTGTGATTTATTCAACTTTAGCCCAATGTATTGACTTCATTACTATGTATGTGGGTTTTTTCTTAACTTCTACCTTTATTTAGCCTCATTATTTCTGCTTTTACTAAACAAGTGTATCTAGTAATCTCTTTTCTTCCTTCCACACTCCTCAATGTCTATGGATAGCCAGAAGTCTAACAGGTACAGCTGTGTTTGTGACTGTGCCCCTTCTCTTGTTCCTTGCTGTTACCACTTATTCCTTCTAGACTGACAGTCGTTAACCTCTTTCTCAATTTTTCTCTGTTGGCTGATCTTGAGCACTGGAACTCAGGAACAATAAAATGGAAGTAAGAAAAAGGAAGTTTGGACTCTGAAGTAAAGGAGTGGTTTTAACACTGGTAGCTCTGTAAGGCAGTAAAATAGTATGTCAGGAGAAACAGCAGAGGCTCAGTTGCTGAACACACACAAAACAAGGCTGGACCCAGCCTGGAGTAGCAGGCTGCTGGAAGGTCTTTTTGACTCTTAGAAATATAGAGGAGCGGTTTCACCCCCATCTTCTCAGCTGCCTAGTTAAAGAAATGTGTGTGTGGTAGTGGATGATGATGAAACAGTTAAGCAGTCACATTTAAATTGCCACAGATCCTATATAACACAAAATGTATCTAGTAAATTTCAGTTTTGGCTTTAAAAATAGAGCAGTGACAAATATGAAAAGATGGTTTTACTGTTAGAAATACACAGAACTTGTAACATACAGAATACACAGGTTCATAACAAGTTGAAATTGCAGATGTGTCTTCATGTGTAGTTTGAAGTAGAAGTTCCAACAGCGGGACCGCATTTCATGGTTAACTGAGGCGACTGACAGCAGACGAAGAGACCCTTTTCCGCAGGCTATTCAGACTTCTTTCTTGCAGTGTCATGAGAAAGAGTGGGATGTGGAAACAGCTATGTCTGTGAACAGACCCATGCAGTTGCTAATACAGAGATGTCTAAACTTCCAAGGTAATGATCAGATTTCTGGTTTCTTTTCTGTGAGTGGATAGAGAAGAACAGCCCTCCGTTAGTTTGTAGCCGAAATAATAAAGGCTGGAAACACTTGAATTCAACATTACTTTTTTTCTGGAAATAAATGGATGGCAAGTATACCAGTTGATTTCTAGCCAACACCATCAGCTTTAGATAGTTCATGTACTGCTTTTCACTGAAGTTGGCTGTAAGCAGTAAATACTGCAGAACTGGGGCAGTAGTGACCACTTTTAGTGATGTGTAAGAGCAGTAACAATGGTTGTTTGTGTTGCACTACAAAACAGTTTGATTCTTCACCATGATGCTGGTCACAAATTAAAGAGCATAGCTGTGTGGAGCAATCTATATGACACATTTCAGTGAGTACTGAAAGCAGTGAAGTCTGGTTTCCCATGGAGGTGTCTTATGGTGATCAGCTTCTTTTTTTTTAAACTTCATTGGACCAAAACAGAAAATAAAGGCAGGAGAGACACCCTGACTGAGGAACTTATTCTTTGGTGGCTAATAAGCTCTGATTAAGATTTTATTGCTTTAGAGCATTTGTAGCATCCTCCTCCTTGTGTGGTTTCTCTGTCTAATAAAAGACAAGCTCACACTGCAGGCTTTTTCCTCAACAGGGAAATAATAAGCTATCTCATAGCTACATAACTGCCTATTCTTGCAAAACTAGCTGTAAGTGAATGTGTTTGAGACCTTGTTCCCATTGCTAAAGTGTACGGGGAAAACAGGTTGTCAATATTAGTATGCTCTTAGCTACAAAGAAGTAGGATACCCAGGCAGAGAACTAAAAGATGCAAGGTCTCATACTGAAGTGTTCTCAAGGACAATCTGATTGGCAGCTTTTTTCTTGTCCTGTGTAATGGGTATTTTGTAATGTAGCTAAATCTTTCCTGTATAGATATTTTCTTGAGGATTACTCTAAGGCAGTCAGAATGGAAGCGGTCATGAGCCTCTCTTTTGCACTCTGCGTGCCAGTCATATTTGACTTGGTCTTCTGTAATAAAACCCCGGTTAGTCTGCACGTGCCTGTAAAAGAGCAGAGACGCTGCTATAACTGGAGTCATCCTAAGCAAAGGGCATACGTAGTTGTGTACCCAGAGAGCAGGGGGTTACACTGCCAACTAAATGTCCTTTCACCAAGAACGGAATAAAATCCTCCAGGAGCGATGGCAGTTCTGTGAGCTGTTCTGACGAGTTGGACAGAACCTGCCTGACATGGGTGCATCGTTGCCTTTTCCCTCCACTGCTGATGCTGAATCTCCGCCAGGTGCAGAGGGCCTGCAGGAGATGTGATTTCATGGACCTTTCTCTCAGTAGCGTAGCAACTGCCATTGCTTCCCACCGCTCAGTCCCCGCCGCTTGGCTTCCTCAGCTGTGCTGGATCAGGAACTGAACCAACTTTGAAAGCAGCCCTGCAAAACAGGAGAAGTTGTAGGTGGATTTATTTTTAACTGGGATCTGTTTTCTGAACCAGCTCTCTGCACAGTCCTCAGGACTGACATAACTAGGGAGCGCGTGGAGCAGGGGTAGGACAACAAGTGGGGAAGAGGAAGGGAGGGAAGGAGAACTGGGAGAAAGGTCTGCTGGTTCCTGGCTTCAGGATTCAAGCACAAATTCAGGGGCAGCCCTGCGCACGCTTTCAGACTACAGCTTCAGTAATGATCTGCACTCAAGGAGTAATTGGTAATTAGTACTGAAGTCCTTTCAGCTTCACTCTATTGACCAGAGGAGGGGAAAGGGAAAAGTCAAATTTAAGAAAGAGGATGGAATTTTCTTTAAAATTTTTTTATGCTCCAATGCTGCCTCTAATAATTCAAGGAGCCAAGCTGCAGCATCTTCAGTGTAGCACAGTGGCACGCGCAGGCCAGCGAGAGTTGTGCTTCTATGACAACAGCCCCGTGTTCTGTGCAAGTATCATTTGATCTTATTTTCTGCGTTGTGCTTCTAACAAAGCTGCTCTAGCTGGCCACATTCTGTAATTGCTTTTTTAACTGAGATCTGAAAGTCACATTTGTAGCCAGGTACACTTTTGATTATAGCAATCTACGGGGGTTAATAGAAGCAGCAGTGTTTCATTTAACAGATCAGCTTGGAGTGTGCGAATGGATTCTGCGAAGGCAGGGGTAGAAAGAAGATATTGATTCCTGTATGATTAGTGGAATACTTCTTTGTTAAAGGTCTGCCTCTGAATCTTTAAATGAGCAGGCTTCAAGCAATGAGGGCACCTCACTTTTTTCAAGCCTCTGAGTGGAATGGGGTAGTAGAGACTTTTAATTTTTTTTTTCTTCTTTAGAAAGTGCACGTGTTCTGAGGAGCATTTGTGGAAGTTATGAATGTGTATGAGGAAGATAAATTACTCAAATAGAGAACTTCTTACTGTCTTCCAGCCTGGTGATGATACAAATCAACTAATCATCTGGATTCATAATTTTTGCAGCTGAGATTTCTAGCATTTGAACTGAGGCAGTGAGTGCCTTGGCCTCTGTGTGTGTAAGTTGTGTGTAAATTGGATGTTTAATTCTTCATTTTAGCAATTCCTGTTAAGAAACACAGGACATGAGTAGACAAGCCTTTTTCTGATACACTGGTGAGAAGAAAATTTGTACTTGGGTTTTCTGGAGTGCTTGAAAAGGACTGTAGTCTTGCTGAATAGCATCTGAAGTTCAGGAGAGTGTGTATCAGAATTGTGTTGTATCCTACAGAAAATCACTTGTGGGAAGATTTTACTGTACTCAGTGCAGCTGTTGACTATTGAGCTACGGATAAAGTTCTTCAGCAACTGTCCTTGTTAATGCAATTTGTGAATGAAGTGTCTGCTGCACCAGCCCTTTTTTGTGTGAGAAAGTTGCATGTGTTTAGTCAGAGATAAACCGTCATGCATATTTTACTGAAGTTTAAACTGGATTGGTTTTGGTTTCTTTCCCCTCTGTTGTGAATTGAAGTTAAATTGTCATCCCAATTTAAATTACTTTTGGACAGTGTTTTGGTTTATAGCTGTTTAACTACAGTGAGTTTCAAACTGTTTTGTTTTTTTCAGTGAGTGAGTGAAGTCCTGTGTGCAGGTGAGACTTACTAAGAAGGAAAGTATTTGGGCACATGGTGAGAGTAGACATCAGGGGGAGTTTTGTTCCCAAAGATGCCTGCGAATCTGAGTTGAGGGGAAAATTAACTTATTTCTTTGGATGCTGGGGGAAGAAGAGACTTTGGTCTCCATTCGGTGCTTTCTGACACTGCACAAAAGCAGCACATGTCTGAGTTTGGACGAGTAGCTGCTAATCAGACCCATGCTGTCATTGCCCCAGTTTGCACAACCCCCTGACTGGTTATAAGGAGCAGAGACTTTTGCTTGTTTGATGGGGGGTAGATTCTGAAACAGCATTAGAGATTAAAAGTGTGGTATATCTGTTAAAAGGTAAAGTTTCCTTTTTTCCCTCTCTGTAGTAATTTAGTCTGTGTAGTTGTCTGCTGCTCTGTACAGAGATGAAAAGTCACAGCCTTGCCTTCTCCCATGGAGTGTCTGAGCTGTGTATGTTAAAGCAGCCAGGGCTGCTCAGTGAGCTCCACCCATCTTGATATTTCAGATTCCATGGTTGTTTTTTGGTTTCTGAACCCAGTTCAGGGTCACAAGAGAAGGTGGGATCTCTGAGGCTGCATCTTCCCCCCTCCCCACCCCACTAACATCCCAAACTATCAAGTCCCCATAAAAAAAAGTGATCATTCATTCATTCCAAATGCTGCCTGCAGCCCCACTGAGCCCTCATGTTTTATGCAGGTGCTGTTTATTTTAATTGCAGTCTTGAGAGTAGATGGATTCAAATTTTTTAGCCAAAATTCCTGGTGTTTCATCTTCTCCCATTGCTTTCCTCCCCTCCTCTTTTTCTGTAAATGTTGAGGACAGAACTTTTCTAAGGATATATCTGTAAGATT
>VZTL01047436.1:2075-28916 GCA_013400535.1 Scopus umbretta
GTCCCTTCAAGGTAGGCAAATGATAAAACTTCTAAGCCTTTTACAGACAGGGGCTCAGGGAGCAGAAAAGTGTACAAGCGTTGTTCAGAGAGGAATTCCCATCCTGGCTCTCCTAGGTCACAGAGACGTGTGTGACTGTTGAAGTTACTGAGCAAAAGCTGTTTAGAGTCAGCACATAAGGAATGTAAACTACAGAGATGTGCATGAATTAAGGTTTTCTGAGCATGCTGCTTGGTGACAGGGGTTCTGTACCAGAGAAGAGTCCGATTCCTAGGTCTTAGCCTAGAACTAAGAACTGAAATCAGCTACGAAGTAAACTCTACCAGGCTTCTTTTTTCTCTGGAGTTTTATTTTAAATGTATTTTATGCATCATCTGTCTCAGTACAGATGGTATGTACATCTATCATCAGAAGAAGGAAAAGCAACATGAAGTATCAATTGCTTCAATTTAAAAAAAAAGAGGAAAAAAGAAATTAAAAAAGGTCTTATTAGATGATGTTTTTCAGTTATCTTGGTTATTTTATGTAGTTCTAAGTTAGTTCATCCCTTGGGGATAGTTTATTTAAATCATATTTGTTGTAGGAAAGAATTTATTTTCTCTCAAGAAAGCTTCATTGCATTAGGAACCTATAGCTAAGTATATATGATGATCCCATTCAGTGCAGAACTTGGTCTAAGAGATGCTTTTCTTGAGGGCAGGATAGATAATTTTGATTAGATTACAAAGAAGAGTCCCAGTTTTCCTCCACTGTTGCCATAGTCTAGAGCACATATGTTCAAAGGTTGCTCTCTGCAGGAAATCCCAGAATGACATTTATGGTAGTTATGTTTTTAAATATTGTAAGTTTCTTCTGATCCCTGTGGTCAATTTTAATGTGCTGATGATGGTCAAAAGCTTGCTGATAAGTCCACATAATGATTTATCTGCTCTGGTTACAAGTTCTGAGTGTCCTGGCATCTTTTAGTACCTTTAAACTTTGTGGTCTGGGGCTAGTGGGTAGTGACTATCAAACCTGGCTTCTGAGAAGCCTATCAGTCCAGTGCTGTCCTGTCCCTGTAGCTCCCTTTTGAAGACTTTTAGCTGATGGATGCTTTGGTTGCTCCATTTAAGAGTGTGGCTCTGAACTTGAACTGCATTGCCCACTATGAGCCTTTTTTCCCTCAGGGTACATATTTGGACTGGTTTAACTCAGGTTAGGTCTTGAAAGAAAATCCTAAATCAGGCCTTGCACAGGATGACCTGTCATCCAGAGATGGACTTTCATCAGCATAACGTGTTTTCCAGATGCAATCTTGCTGGCTAAACAGAGTAGTCCTCTGTCTCTCAGTGCTCTTCCATTACTAATTGTCTTTATTTCAGGAGCAGCAAGGCCAATGTAATTCCAGTCTGTGTGGGTAGGGGTTTTTTATTGTTTTGCTGGGTTTTGGGTTTTTTCCATATTTATGATAGTACTCAAGTATTCTAGTCTGAACACATTTTCATACAGTTCAACCAGCTGTTAACTGTAATGGAACGTTTCTCTATAAGGGCCTATTGTTGCCCTTGAATTAAAATCCCCTGTCTTTCCCTGGGGGCTGCAGGATAGCAAGTACCTACAGAATATCATCAGCTGAAAATCTGCAAGCATGAATTGCCTTCCACTCTGGAGGAAGAGCACTTTCTCTCTTATTACTGGCTGAATTGTTCCTCCCAAATAAAAACTCCGAAGCAAGGTTTGCTCAGCATTCAGCTTCATGTTTTAGTTGAGAGAGAGAGAGATTTAGTCAGAGCAAATCCAGACAGACAGCACCTTTCATTTCTTTTTGCACTAGAAGAGCCAGAGAGAAGGAAAACAAGACATCTCAAGGCGCCCCTCTGTTGGTAGGACAGACCACCAGAGCGGTCGCTTGTGAACACATTTATCGTCTTTGCAACTTGAGGATCCTGCTCGTCCCTGAGACCCTACATATTCCAAGGGCAATTCTGCCTGCTATGGCTGGAGGAGGAGGGTTGGGTTCTTTCATCCATATTGTCAATCAGTCCTTTAAAGTTGTGCAATATATACTTAACAAAGCTGCATTTGTTTCCTATTAGGTCAAGAATCTCTTCCCTGTCTGTCCTTTCCTCTGCAGAGGAGGAAGGGCACTCATTTGGTGGAGAGAGTGCTCTATGTGTTAACATTTTGATTTATTTTAAGATAGCAGTATCTTGCTTATTCTAATTAGATTTTTCTGGCCTCAGGAAAATTTCAACTGATAATAAATTTTAATGTCCTGTCAAATTAAGGCCTATATTAAGACAGCTTGTGCTGCTTGAAGTTACGTGTTCACCATGTAGCAAAGCTGGGAGCTGCCTGACTTTGATGGGAACCCTTTGTCTTTCATGGCATGTGCTACCATTCTTCCATGCCATTTTATAACTTCAGTGCCTTTATGTTGCAGACAGCCTTTCCTTTCTCATCTTGCTTTTTTCTTTAGTTACTGCATGCTGCCTCATTTTCTGGCATTGACTGTTTCTGTTGGCTTTCCCTTTAAGTGGGCTGGCATGGAGGGAGATTGGAGAAAGAAATTATCATTCATTATTTCTTCTCTAAATCCCTGTCGTTCAGCTCAGAAACCTCATTTTGTTGTGTAGCAGGAACAGGCATTTCTTCTTGACAGATTTTTAGATCATCTGAGCAGCACTGATTCTCTGTCAAGGTCAGTCATTCTACTTAAAATTGAATGATATCACAAGGGTTTTTCTCTCCGAACTCTTGAGCATTAAAAAACCCTGAATCCTTCTGACCTGATAAGAGGTTACATCTCATAAGATTTATTTTCATCATATGCTAATTTAGTTTTCAGATCCGTAATTTAATTTCTTTGCTTATTTTCTGACAGGACAGCAAAAGGGTAGTACGGATAGGATAGGAACAAATACGTGTTTGCCTTTCATTTCCATGATATTTCACAGAAGGTGAAGTGTCACAGTGTTTTTTTCCGTTACCACCTACATAGAAACGCTTCATCGATGTTACCTTTAAAATACTGTGTAATAGCATAGGGCCAACACCCCCAAAAAAGTACCAGTTTGAGCAGAAACTTGTTAGAGAATTTTTATGTTGATGAAGTGAGCTTCCTTTGAGGGTGTAATTGGAGAAGGTGCTCCCAGTGATTAGTGGAAAGGATTGCAACCTAAATAACTCAGAGTTTTTATTTAGTTTGATTTTATGTTTTGTGACCCATGCTCTGTGATGATTTTCATTCAGTTTTCCACCAGTTATAAGGAGTGCATCCTTTAATTTTTCGGTGTCTGAAATCTCAAAATGAACAATTTTTATCTTCTTAACAGGTCATGGAGCAGATGTGAAATGTGTTGACTGGCATCCAACAAAGGGATTGGTTGTATCGGGAAGTAAAGACAGCCAACAGCCCATCAAGTTCTGGGATCCAAAGACTGGCCAGAGCCTTGCCACACTGTAAGTTCTTGCCCACAGACTTTGATTTGTTCAATTATAAGCTAACTTCATAAAATGATTTTTGTTTTTAATTCCCGTTTTAGCTTTTTGCCTTACATCTTTTCAGCCATACAGAGTGGCTTCAAATATAAAGCTAGTGCTTTAGCTGTGCCAGGAAATCTAGAGGTTAGATGAAGTCAAGTCTATTCTTGGAAAGTTGTGACTTTAATATTCCTTATTTAAATTTATTTTGTTCTTCTCCATAGACCTCCCACTTACACAGTTTTTTCTCATTTGGAAAACAGAATTGAGATATGGAAACACAAATGAGAGGTTTCATCTGGCTGATGAAAAATGTCTTATGCTGCAGTAGAAATGTACACAGTAACTGAATACTGTCTCAATGAGCACTACCAGTTGCTCTGAAGTACAAAAGAACAGGATTAAGGCATAGAGCCTTTGCACAGAAAACCACAGTACTCTGGTTTAGTAGCCTGAACTACTTTGTTACTGACCTGAATATTTGGGACTGATAAATGATCACGTTTTTATTTGTGTCTAAGAAATCAGTATCTGACAAACAGTCTGTCTTTCTCTGCTTGCAGACATGCTCATAAAAACACAGTGATGGAGGTGAAACTGAATCTGAATGGCAACTGGCTGCTAACAGCTTCTCGTGACCATCTCTGTAAGCTCTTTGACATTCGTAATCTGAAAGAAGAACTTCAGGTCTTCAGGGGTCATAAGAAGGAAGCCACAGGTCAGAATTTGTTTTATTATCTGGATTTTTATTAATAGGTTTGGATTTAAAATGGAAGTTTTTGAGATCCTGTTTTCCATTCATTAGAAATCCTAGCGTTATACTTTCTGATTGTGGCTTACTTTGTATTTCAGCTGTGGCGTGGCATCCTGTTCATGAAGGGCTGTTCGCCAGTGGAGGATCTGATGGCTCTTTGTTGTTCTGGCATGTTGGGTGTGTGGCATTTTCATCAGCACGTTGCAAAGATGTTGGTCAGATGTGCAAGCTATTATACTAAACATAAAATACACTTTTCACCTTTGAATCTGTATTTAACATCCATGTTTATGTATAGTTTTCCTCTATATCTGAGGAAGTTTGTAAATATGCTTCGTTTATGAAGAAGCTTTCCTGTGCAGGTGTATTTTAAAGGATACAATTGCTTGCACAGAAAATAGTCTTTTGTTGAGAGGGTGATGAATGGTTGAAACTCCTAGTTTCTTTGAGTTTGTTCTGAGATGTTGTAATTATTTTGTTTCTAAATGTATCATTAAAAATCCCTACATTGCTGAATTACCTCTTAAGAACAACTGGGAACAATCAATTCACCCGACAGAAAAAACAGAAGCTTAAGTTTAGCAAAGTATAGGGTAGAGGAAGAGGAACAACTGAATAGCAAAAGTTTTGTATTGTATCTGTAGCAGATATTCACCTGTGATGACTAATTTTTTTTTTTAATTTTTTTTTTTTAATGCATCAGGGTTGAGAAGGAGGTTGGTGGAATGGAAATGGCCCATGAAGGAATGATCTGGAGTCTGGCGTGGCATCCTCTTGGACACATTCTCTGTTCAGGCTCAAATGATCACACCAGGTATTTTCAAGTATTTAAAGAAAAGAGATAAAGGAATGTATGTACATTAAGAAACTAGAAAGGTGCATGGTATCAGTGAACAAAGAATACATTGGGATGATTCTGATACGCAACCAATGGGCAAAGCAGAGAGACAAACTTGTCTAAATGGGAAAGCACTGACATTTTACATTAAAAGGTAGAGTCTAACCTCTTGTCTTTCATCTAAGGAAGCCTTAAAAATTACTAGGATTTTGGGTTTGTGTGAGCTTTGAAATCTCCTGAAGAAATTTTTAAAAAAGAATTGTAGTTTCTTGCTGAAGAAATAACAGCATCTCCACAGCATTTTTTCCTGCAGGTTGTCTGCTGGTCATGTCTGTCTTTTCACATTGCAAACACGTTTGGAGACATACAGTTTATGCTTTTAGGTTGAATATGCTGTAAACATGGAGCATTTTATAAATTGAGTAAATTTTTTTGTGTGGATGTGTGTATTGACAAGCGTAGTTGTATGTGAAGAATATATTTGAATTGAGCGAGAAGTTTTTAGAATGGACTAGAAATATACCTGTTCAGGATCTGATGTTCATGCCTTGTACTTATACCCCTTACACTCTGAAGTATCTTCTGAATTGTACCTATTTGATTCAATATGATAATTGGTTTTTTTATTTTATTTTTGGCTTGCACCTCACACCTAATATTCAGATGTAGCACTGAACTTTATTTAATGAGAGTTGAATCCTTATATAATCAAGATAGCATGCTAAAAATTAAAGAACTGATTAGATTAAGTAGTTAATACTCTTGACCCTTTATTGAGATCATAAAACTTCCTTTTGACAGCAAGTTTTGGACTAGAAATCGTCCTGGAGATAAAATGCGAGATCGTTACAACTTGAATCTGCTGCCTGGGATGTCAGAGGATGGTGTAGAATATGGTAAGGCAATTTCTCTCAATATGGAAGAAAGAGGGTTGAGGTCAGGAGCAAGCTTAGGTCATTAGCTGACACTAGAGTGCAGCTTCTGGGTAAGACTGTGAAGCAGCATTATAGCATTGGTGACTACCTAGACAAAGGTATTTTTTTATGAGGATGATTTTACTCTCCATGTTATCAGTGATCACCATTCCAACAATGAGTTTTCTTTTGTTTCTGCAGCTCCAGGAGGTAAGACCTGCTCTGTCAATCACAGGAAGGAGGTTTGGCTCTCCCTCTGGCAATATCTCCAATTTAATTTTCTTCCTGAAAACTTCATGTGGCTTCAAAACTTCCCACAGTCCTGAATTACAGCAGG
Source organism: Scopus umbretta (assembly GCA_013400535.1). Classification (NCBI taxonomy): domain Eukaryota; kingdom Metazoa; phylum Chordata; class Aves; order Pelecaniformes; family Scopidae; genus Scopus; species Scopus umbretta. The sequence continues at coordinate 8,381 of VZTL01047436.1, forward strand.
AAAATCTTTCAAATTATTGAACTTGACTAAAATCTTAAAACTTTACCCCCCTTTTAAGGATTTATGATGGTAATTTTAGGCTGCTAAGGGTTGCCCAGCTTTATGGCATGCCTTAGCAACCTTTTCATCTCTGGGGTTGCATCTGTTTCTTTAGATTTTTGATCATTTGCTCTTTTGTGTTTGGGAATGTTAATTAAAATGCAGCACTTTATTCCAGTTTAAGTTTTAAAATATCTAGATTTGTTATAACAAAAATGGGAATGGGTATAGGTTATTATGTCCTTTTCTGAGCTTCTACCCTAAATGTAACTTTCCTGAAAGGACACAGTTTCTGACCTTTTGGGGTGTATTTATGAATCTGAATTTGCAGTTCTTTTAATATCCTGTAACTCATGTGTAGAATTAAAAAGCAACCCACCAGTTGTGAAATATGTAATGATACCAATGGTAAAAGCATGTGAGAATCCAAAGGGCTAAAATGATAATGTAAAGAAAAATATTCCAAGTATAAATATTTATTGCTCTTCTCCAGATGATCTGGAACCAAACAGCCTAGCAGTTATTCCTGGGATGGGAATACCTGAACAATTAAAAATAGCCATGGAGCAAGAGCAGATGGGTAAGTAGAAGCTATGGGGAAGTATTTATCTGAGCCATCCAGATACTCTCTTTCATTCCTCTCAAATATTTTGGTAGCACAGATGGTTTTTTCTAAAATTCAGTATTGTGCATATTTCCCATGTAAAGAAGGAAGAGTTGAAAACCTCTTGGTCTCTTTTGCTAAATAAGCTGTAAAGAGAGTAACAGGATTTCTCTGTAAACCTGCATTTCTCTGACTGTTTGTCTCTCTGGTGCTAAAGGGAAAGATGAGTCCAATGATATTGAAATGACAATCCCAGGACTGGATTGGGGAATGGAGGAAGTAATGCAAAAGGACCAAAAGAAGGTGCCACAGAAGAAAGTGCCCTATGCAAAACCAATACCAGCACAGTTTCAGCAGGTGAGTACCTGATACACAGTGAACAGAAGAACAACTTGTTACTTTTCAACAACCACATGCTTTTTGGTTGGGAATGTTTTGGATTTCCAGTACCAGCTCTTTTATATCAATACCCAGTGCAAAATAATTTACCACAGTAGTTAGTTTAATTACTATTTAAGCATAAAATATTTGGTTAAATCCCTTATACCTTGTAGCTGTACCTGGAAACTAGGATGTTATAAGATACGGAAGTTTTATTCAGCATTGTTTTTAGCTTCTGAGTATCCATACTACACAGCTTTCCAGCATATCCTTTCCCAATGCAGCAATATGTTGCATACATGTTGTTCCACAGAATTTATCTTGTGTTTATTATTCTTTATAGGCATGGATGCAGAATAAAGTTCCTTTGCCTCCCCCGCCTGAGCCATTGAATGATAGAAAGGAAGATACTAAGCTGGAGGAGAAGAAGAAGACACAGGCGGAGATTGAACAGGAAATGGCAGCACTTCAGTACACAAACCCCCAACTCTTGGAGGTATGTACAGAAAGACAGTTATTGGCAAATTTGTTTTCATACTCTATGTGATGTATTTGGACCTCAACACTAAAATGTGTAGCTTGCTTTTGCAGTACTGTTTTCACCTTTTTTCAAAAAAACATCTAATTGAACAGGATACTGGACTTAATGCATGATGCTATGAAACCTTCAGTGAGGCCCCCACATTTCAGTTAACTAATACTGATCTATGCATCTCCTTAGTTGTCTTTCTGTTAATTCAGAGAAAAGCACTAAATCTTTTTAAACTCCTGAGAAATTAGATGATTGCTTCTGATTTTTAGTTGTTACATATACTTCTGTGCTTAGTTGATTTTCTGTGTCTCTCTTATTCGAACAGCAATTGAAGATTGAGAGACTTGCACAAAAGCAAGCTGAGCAAGTGCAGCCACCACCTCCAGGAGGCTCTCTTCATGGACCCCAGCCTTTTCCAGGACAAGGCCCAATGTCACAGATGCCTCAAGGATTTCAGCAGCCCCTTCCACCTCAGCAGATGCCAATGAATATGCCTCAGATGGGACCTCCTGGTCCACAAGGACAGTTCAGACCTCCAGGACCCCAAGGACAAATGGGACCTCAAGGTCCTCCATTACATCAAGGAGCTGCAGGTCCACAAGGATTCATGGGACCACAAGGACCTCCAGGCCCCCAAGGGCCTCCACAAGGAATGCCACGGCCTCAGGATTTACATGGACATCAAGGAATGCAGAGGCATCCTGGCCCTCATGGACCAATGGGGCCTCCAGGTCCACAGGGTAATGCTGGGCCACAAGGCCACTTAGGACCACAGGGCCTTCCTGGGTCTCAGACTCACTTAGGACCACAGGGTCCACCTGGCCCACAAGGTCACTTGGGTCCTCAAGGTCCCCCTGGTGGTCAAGGAATGCAAGGGCCACCTGGTCCCCGAGGAATGCAAGGACCTCTTCCTCATGGCATGCAAGGAGCTCCAGGATCTCAAGGGATGCAGGGCCCTATATCTCAAGGGCCTTTGATGGGACTTAATCCAAGAGGGATGCAGGGTCCACCAGGACCCAGAGATAACCAGGGACCTACTCCACAAGGGATGATGATGGGTCATCCGCAAGAAATGAGAGGTCCTCATATGCAAAGTGGTTTACTAGGACATGGTCCCCAGGAGATGAGGGGCCTCCAGGGACCCCCGCCTCAAGGTACAATGTTAGGACCACCACAAGAATTGCGTGGGCCACCAGGTCCACAAGGCCAGCAGGGACCTCCACAAGGCTCTTTAGTGGGGCCGCAAGGAAACATGCAAGGACCTCAGGGACAGCCGAACCCTTCAAGGGGGCCACACCCTTCCCAGGGCCCTCTGCCTTTCCAGCAGCAGAAAACGCCTCTGTTGGGTGATGGGCCTCGTCCCCCATTTAATCAGGTATGTGTTGGTCTGTATAACAAGAAGAGTGTTAAGAATGTAGGAATGATAACATCACGTGGTAGAAATGCAAAGCAAGAGCTGAGAGACTGGAGGTTTGGTATACTTGCAAGACTGGGGCCTCAGGAAAACTTAAATGATAATGAAAAGAGTTATGTAGTTTGGAAACAGCAGAGGTAACTGTAGAAAATGGATTATTGGAAATACTGGTACAGAAATCAGTGTGCTATGAAAATATGTAACCTTAAGAGAAACTCCGGTTCTTTAAATTAAAAGACACTGAGCTGTCTTAAATGGGGAATTTCCCTGGGGAGTAGGTAAGCACTAATAAAAGTTGAATTTAAGAAAACTCATAATGTATTAATTAAAGCAAGTTACTGCCAACTCTCAGTTGTCCCAGAGTAGTTAATCCAAAATATGGTATGCATTTACCGTAGATGCTGACACACCTGGAATCAGCTTAGGTCTGGCTGAACTTAGCAGTTCAAACTAAGCACACCTACCTTGGTATAGAAATCGTTTAGTCACCTTTGTACTTCTGGAGCACAAGTTAGGAGATTGGTGTTGTACACCATTAAATTCTTACTGCACCGCTTGCCGAGAAGCACGAGAGGGAGCGCAGGTATCAGACAGATTGGTGTAGGCCTAGCCCAGGTCTGGTAGGGTGAGCACTGAGCTGGAACTGCTGAGCGTGGCCTGGATGTGTGCTGACTGCTGCGCTGCCAATTGGATGTCCCTGTGCCCTGCTGCCTTGGCACTCAGCTCCAAGAGGGTTCATCAGCTCAGCAATATACTTGCGCTTAGCTGACCTGGAATACTGGAGAGACTTAATAGACGCACAAATGAATTCTGCAGGAATCAAGTCAGGTTTTGACTAAGTCTGTTTCAGTACCAGGTGCAACCTTCTCTGCCCTCTTCAGCATCTTTCGTAATGGGCTTATTCCATCTTATGATCTACCACAGATAATGCAGAGCTTTCTGTGTTCATTAGTTCTTACAAGTTCCTATTTATACGGCCCTGATTCTGTACTTAAAATTTCTCTTGATTGTCTTCAGCTTTAAGGTGAATTTTGAAGGGGATGTTTGGAAAGAAATCTGCTTACTCAATTTTTAAAAAATGTGTGGGTTTTTTTTAAACACAATTAACTCTTTTAGAGTTGCACTCAATAGTTTCTATTTAAAGCTTTAGACAGGTATGCATATAGTCTGTAGTGTGTATTCCAGTACCAATCACAGTGAGTGATGGCATATTGAAATGAGCTTTAGCTCACTGATTCTATTTCAGATTGAGGCAGAGTAGCCTAAAAATTGTGGATTTATTTGAATATTTTTTCCTTACAAGTCAGCAATAATTCCCTTCAAAAGTCTGTTAATGTGACACTATTGCTGAGATTTCAAAAGCACCAAAGTTAAGCGAACAAGGGTTGGTTCGACAACTATATAACTTAAACTAGCATAATGTTTTTCATTGCTATCCCAGGGAGACTAACTTTTCTGCTTTGAGAATAATTACCAAACTCGTGTATGTATAAAAGTTTGTGGATGTTTACATATATGTGTAGGGCTGTCCTTGTCTGACCCTGCTGTTAACACTCTGGTTGGAATTCAGTAAGTTGCTTTTGACAGGTGGCTGGTTATTTTCAGTGTATACTGCTATCTTGAAGTCTTTTACAGATATTAAAAAAAGACAAAGCAAGGTATTTTTGACCATTTTTCCTTCGTTGTGCAGCTTTAGTATGGTAATGTCTTTTAAAAACGAACATATTTTAAAATTTGTAATGTCAGGTTTTGCTCCAGTTTGCTGCTTTGTAATATGAATATAATAGTAGTTCCTATTTAAAAAGGCCCTATCTGTGATTATTTAAACAATACACTTTAGCTTGTTTTTTGTTCAGAATTTGACATTTATCTTCTGTAAACTTGTACAAATCACTTGCCTTCCTTTTCAGTAGCAGGAGCATATTAATGTATATCTGCTTTATCAAGGGCTTGTGACATCAATACTGAACATTGAAACATATTTATAAAGGTTCATCTTCATATAAGCTACCACTATTACCTGCATCTGCTATACACTGGAAAGCAGAGGTTTACTGCAGAGTGTGTGGGCAAGATGTACATCTCCTCCTGAACATGAGATCTGCTACCTTCTGCAAACATGAAATGGGATAGAGAACTGTTTATGAGAAGAAAATTGTTTGAGATATGATTGTCAAAATCTTATTCTAGAGATAGGCACGTTGGCATTAAAGTGCAGGTAGATAAATAGAATATTCCCAAGTTAGCACTAGTACTTTGCAGCCCTTTTGCTATTGCTAATTTAGATTTGATCTTCTCACATTCCTTTCAGATAGATGTGCTGAATTCCATCTCACGTACTGTTTGAGTGAGGTACGAATACTTCAGGCCAAGCCTCTTGTCCACATAGGGACAAAATTCAGAGGCTTGTGCAGTATTTTAGAAGAAATGCGAATTTTCTTTATGGGTGAACACAAAGAATCATTTCCCCCTTCAGTGCATAGTTTTAATTAATACAGATGGCTCTCATAAAATGGCTGTGCCATTTGCATATATAGGGCAGATATGCCGGTAACGTGGGGCAGTTGCGTTCTGCTGCACCAGCTTATCTGACTTGTGGAGAACCTCAGCCCATGTTGGGGAGAATCTTTGAGCCGATGGTGGAGGCGGTGTGAGGTGTACCAGGCGTACCCGTCTCGAGGTACGAGGTATGCAAGGCCATTTACAGCTTTTAGTACGGTATCTCCTTCTGAGCTGTGAGGTGTACCAGGCGTACCCGTCTCGAGGTACGAGGTATGCAAGGCCATTTACAGCTTTTAGTACGGTATCTCCTTCTGAGCTGTGAGGTGTACCAGGCGTACCCGTCTCGAGGTACGAGGTATGCAAGGCCATTTACAGCTTTTAGTACGGTATCTCCTTCTGAGCTGTATACACTTTTCAGTTTCAAGCCCAGTTTGGGGCCCGGAATGTATTTTGAAATGAAAGGGATGTGAAAATGCAGTATTACAGCTCTGTCTTCCTATCTTGTTAAAGCATGATTTGTTTGGAATAGAGGTTTTTGCTAAACACTACGGAAACGCATTTAGTGAGTGCTAAAAACTGCTGCTTTGGTTAAATACTAGTGGCATAAATTAAGAAGTTCAATAAAATGTATTGTAAGTAAGCATATACTAAGTATATGAGAAATCGTGGAACTCCGGCAAGGTTTTGGTCAAGAATAGCAGAAACACTGTAATAGCTGGATCTTGCCTAGTCAGGGAATTTATTTGTTCTGGACTCAAGTCAACATTCAATCACTAGGGAAGCATTTTTTGTTTTTTTTAATAGGCATTGGACCATGCCTTTTAGTTTGCTTTTTTTTTCCCCAACATCCTTACAAAATTACTTGATGCAAATGTGGTGTTTGTAGTATATATTTGTGTACTTTTTTTGTGTGTGTTTATCACCTCTATTGCAGTTGAATATAAATGTTTAATTTCAAACCAGTTTCTCAAGGTATGATGGGAAAAATGCGCAAATGAACTTAGTGCTTCTCTGCAACCAGAAAAAAACAAAAAGGTAGTTTCTCAAAAATACATGTAGAGCATGAAAATTACTTAACTTTGATTCATGGAGAGACTAAGCAGCGTAATTAAGAGTACAATGACAGTGATGGAGTATAGGGTTTTAAGCATTTACAAACTACCTGCAGTTTGGAGGGTTTTCCACAAGCTAATATGAAGGCCAAGTCTAAATCTTACATATGAAACATGTCTAGGAAAAAAAAAATGCTGTTTGTTTAGGGGTTTCTGGTATGGGTTTTGAGAGGATTTTTTTTTTTGGTGATGTCAACATAAAAAGGTTTTGTATAGCAATCTTGCAAGTTTCAAATCTGTCTTGTTCACAATGCTACATTTTTATTGTTGCATCTCATTGCTACAGAGTAAATTATGTACATGCCCCCTTGCAGTTCCAGTCAAGTACAAACCCCAAATGATGACTTTTTGTCTGGCCTTTGCTGTTTAAATACAGAATTGGACAGTTCTACCACATTGTTTCCCAATCAATGCTATCATAGTGGGTCCAGTGTAAACGTGGTACCTGTAGAAATCTTTCTGGGTACAGAGAGTAGCTGAATTTAAAGAACATTATTTCATCCTTTAAAATTCACACACAAAAAAAAGAGAGAAAATAACAAAAGACTTATATACTTTATTCTTTCTTTGGGATCATATAATTACACAAACCTCTGCTCACTCTACTGTTTCTGCTTGAGAAAAGAAGGTGACTGCAGCTTCCGCTTTTAGCCCTGTCACTGCTTAATAACCCATTAACAACTTGTCTCTGGGTGCTTAGCCAAAGTATTAGTACTTTCTTTTGATCCTAGAATTAGATGTAAGAAAAACAAACTTTGCCAGCATGTTAAAAATGAAACTCACGTATTTCCACATGAACAGTTTACAAAGGTTTATAGGAGAGGTCCTCTTACGGCCCTGTTGTTGTCCCCTCTGTCCTGACATTCTTGATATTTTTATGTTTTTATTGTTTCATTTTTTTTGTTCATTTCCAAAGGAAGTCTTTGTTCTATGCAGCTCTTTAACTGCATATAAATCAGTACCTTATATTTTTCACACAAATACAGACAGTTTCCTCATCTTCTCTAACAGGCAGCTAGAATATGAGCTTTATAATCTTTGGTTGTTTCGGGTAAAATATTAGTCCTTGAAATGCTAAGTTTCCTATAAAATGATGTGTTTCTCAAGCAGTGACTGAAAAAGCATTACTGATGTGAACGTCTGAAAAATTAGGCTGAAACCATTGGGACATCAGCTGTTTCTATTTTAAGACCTGTGAAGATGCAGTCTTTACATAAAGAGAATTGTTTTGCCCCCTTACAAAATGCTGAAAAGCAAAAATACTCACGCATGGCAATTCACATGTCTTTTCTTATATGCTTTTAGGATGGACAGAACCCAGGTCCTCCACCACTGATACCAGGACTGGGGCAGCAGGGAGGACAAGGCCGTCTTGGCCCTCACAACCAAGGACCTGGTCTTAATAAAGGTAATTAAATATGTTGTCTGTTCTTCTGTGAGTAATCCTCCTAAAAGAGGCTGTTCCAGCGCAGTGCCTCTAGACAGAAAAGGCTACAGCAGAGCGCACAGGGCTTTGGCTGAGAGAAAAGCTTCTGTAGACTTGGGTTGGAATATAGAGGAAGTTTTCCCAAAAAAATTATTTAATGCGAAATGTATGGTGTATGCTTTGTAGAACTGTACGAACTAGAGCATCCTAGAGCGTTTTTAGAAAACGTTACAGAAATCTGCTATGATTTTTTCCCTCAAGGTGACTCCCGTGGTCCACCAAACCATCACATGGGCCCTCTCTCAGATAGAAGGCACGACCAGAACAGTGGTGGTCCTGATCATGGGCCCGAGAGAGGGTTGTTTCGAGGTGGCCAGGAGTGGGGTGATGGTAGAGACAGCAGGGGCATGCCAGATAGACGAGGACCTCACCCAGATTTCCATGATGACTTTGATCGACCAGATGACTTCCGTGACGACTTCCATCCAGATAAGAGATTTGGCCATCGATTACGGGAATTTGAGGGGAGAGGAGGCCCACCATTGCAAGATGAAAAATGGAGACGAGGTGGACCTGGGCCTCCCTTTCCTCCTGATCACAGGGAATTTGAAGGAGGGGGTTCAAACCGTGGGCCTCCTGGTGCTTGGGAAGGACGGAGACCTTCAGATGATAGATATCCACGGGATCCTGAGGATGCACGGTTCCGAGGAAGACGAGATGAGAGGTAAGAATAAATCTACTCATCTTTTGGGGGTTAAAGGGTAAATGGAGGGAACTCTTTATTCCTGGTTTCCTTTTCATTAAGGAGTCTATCTGTTTCAGATTTATAAACTGGAAACCAATAAGGAAATGAAAACTCTAATATACCTGAGTATAGAGTCCATAAAAATCATTCAGTAATAGAAGAAAACTTGAAAAATGGTCATTGTACACAGCAGCTTCCGTGTCTTTAAACAGTAAGTAAAGAGAAGGGAGGAAATTTGTAGAGAAGACGCAGTGACACAGGACGAAGATTTGAGACCGTTTTGATGAAAATTGAGAGGAAACTTGAACATTAAAGTGACAAATTTTTGAACACTAGAAGTGGATTTTGAGACTTTGTCTCCAGTCACAAACTACATGACTGTAGAGTGAGATGTAATACACTTGTAAGGAGCAGGAACAGTGATCCTACTATCAAATATAAAGGGCAGAGCTACAGCATCTGTTGGACTGTTGAGACTATTTTCTCATGTTTTTGCTTGTAGAAATTTTATTTCTCTTTCTGACTTATTTCTTAATGCCAAGCAAAGAACTCAGAAATAATCTAATTTACAGCAATGTTCATGTCATTGCTCACAATTTCCAAATAAATCACAAAGGGATGAATTTGCTTCTAGTTACCAATGTAAATATGGAGGAATTATGCTAAGTCAGCAAGATTAACTGTCCTTGCAATTGCTCCAGATTTATGCTAGTTTAACTGAGTTAAATTTGGCCTCCAAGGTCTAAGCCTCTCACTGACCACCAACTCTATATGTATAAGAACGTGTACTTGTACAAATATATTGTGGTCTCCACATAATGTGAATTTTGTGTGTTTTAGTTGCCTTTTTGATAATTTTCTTACATTCCTTTTACTTTGCATCTATACAGCTCTTCTTTTAGCTATTTTCTACCTAGCTCTCTAAAGGTGTACCTTCCTTTTGTGTGAAGAGTATGAAAAGAAATGAACAGTAACTAAAAGAAGGTAACAATTAAAGCCATTTTAAAACAGTAAAAACAGAGAGAATCCAAGCTGAATGGTCTGCATTATCGAATTCTAAAAGACACAGCAGACAACACTTTTAGAAGCTCAGTAGAGATTTTCAAATCTTATATTGGACATGCTTAGCGACTGGCAAATATTTTATTATGATCCTGATTTTTAAAAAAGTTTCAGGAAGAGAGTCCAAAAACCCTGTGACCTGTAAATACGACTTCTGAACTAAGAGTCTATTTGTCAGAGTACAAGTGTTTGTACAGAGAGTTTGGTTTAAAAGGAATCAGCACAGGGCTATAGAAGGCTTATTGTGCTTGCAAACTTAATGAACTCCTTTGAATGAAGATGAATTAGGTGCCATTTACTGCAGATGCTGAGCTGAACTTAAGAATCCCAAACACTTGTTTAGCCCACTTGGTTTGGAATTTAGATTGTAACTGGTTTGATCAAGCATGAGAGGGAAGTGTGTGTACGTCTGTTTCTCTCTAATTTCCCATCCTTTTCATCCCTGTCCTGTTCTTACTCTACCTGTGCATATCAACATGATGCTTCTGCCAGAGACCTGCCTCTTCCTGCCTGCTAATCTGCACAGTGTGTAGTTCTGTACATTAAGGTCCTAGGCCTCAAGGAAGAAGACCTGAGAGCAGTCAAACAGGAACCGAGCCCTTTGCAAGGCAGGGTTTTACATGTGACTGATACAAAAAAGGATATACGTAACACAATATTAGGAGCTGTGGCTATGTCAGGCATAGGTATGATAGACTTCAAAACTAAACTGTGTCCATAACATTGCCTGGAAACAAAAGGAAAGGCCCTATTCCTGCTAGCCATAGGACCTCCGTGTTGCAAATCTTGGTAATTTACAAGCTAAGCAGAATCACACCATGTCAGTATTAAAATGGGAGGCCCTCTTAAAAACATCTAGAGGACTGTGCTGTTTCAAGGCTAAACAATATTGCTATGTGGTTATTTGAACCATTTGTACCTGAAACTGTTCAGTTTGTTTTCCCAAATCATCCAGGTTAATGTAAAATGGTTCATTGTCCATACACAGCACTTCCTCCATCTACTGCTGTACCTATACAGGCACAGCAGTCTCCTCTCTGTATTGTGTTTGTTTTCTGGGAGGTGGAGAGAGACCTATTGTTTTTAATTAAAAAAAAAAAAATGTAAAAGTTTAAAAATATTGTATTGTGTTATGACTACTGTTAAAATATTTAAATTTGTAATTAAAAGGTTAATGTTGTTAAAATTCTAAATAAAAGTGTCTAAAGTTTTGCTTGTAATAGGATGCACTGTGTCGTTAATGAGCTGGGGAAGGGGATGTTGCACAAAGCCAACATCATCTGAATATCATGGTGGTTACGGTTTGGCCAGTGTGGAACGGGGAGGCGGGGGGCATCAGTGTGAATGGGCAGAGTGCTCCGCATTGTCTGTGCTGTCACTGAGGGGTGGGCAGGAGCAGCGTGGGTCGCACTGTGAGGACTCCTGAACCAGTGTGCCTGCACCACCTAAACATCTCGCCTGTGCTTGCACAGAAACTGGGCTGTAAACTGAGACAATCGTTAACAGCCGGCGCTAGTGCGCACTTTTGGAGTTGCAGTAATACACAGAACATGTATGCGCTTTTACAAGCACTCCAAGTGTTTAAACTGGTAATGTAAAAAACAAAACTACTAGTATTCATGTAGCCATCTATAGGCTTACCTGAAATGGGACTGACAGTTCATTAACAACCATTATTCTCTCTGAAGATCTCTGTTAAAACCCCAGAGTGATACTGGAGGAGCTATACTCATTTAGGATGAGATGCAGAACCCAATCATACCAAATTACTGAAGATGCCATGGTACTTCCTAGAAGGAAATTGTCAACTTCAGTGTCATAACTACATTTTGCAAAATTAAATTCTTCATTATTGCAGTTGGATAAAGTGCTCTTCAGGTTGTAGAATGCCACTGTGCATGCTGTTCAGCAATCATCCTCCCTACAAAGCCACGTGCAGTCTAGATTAATTTACTAAAATTGTACACTTAGAAGAATGGAACAAAAAAGAGAATATTCTAGCAAAAGAATCCCAGATCAATAGGAATGAGATGCTGGAATGTTTTGTTATAGCCATGACTCTCATTGCTTATATTTTTTCAGTTTGTCCTTCTCACTAAAATGGAAGGGAAAAAAGGGAAGGGGAAAATAAGACCACTACAGTTAAGGGAGATTCACTTACACTTTTTCCTACCTTAGCCTCTATCTGTCATCGCTCACTGTTTTTTCCCCCTTTTCATTAAATGAGCACAGTGTATTTGACAATATTTGTCTTGTATGAAAAAGCAAGACAATCAACAGAAGGAAATATGAGGGAAACTATAAAAACGAATTTAAAAAGTGCCCAAAGGCAGAAAATGAGCACTTTTCCACCTCCAAATCCTATTCTAGTGACTGTATGTGCTATAGTATTAAGTAAAACAGTTCAGAAATGAGTTGATTATTAAACGGAAGCTGACTCAAGTTTATCAATCTAAATACTGCCTGAAAACATTTGTACCATGTTCTTTCTTGTAGCTTCAGAAGAGGAGGACCCTCGAGACATGAGGGCCGGGGACCCAGGGGGAGAGATGGCTTTCCTGGCCCTGAAGATTTTGGGCCAGATGACACTTTCGACTCTCCAGATGAAAACTCAAGAGGAAGGGACCATGGTGTTCGGGGTCGAGGTCGTGGTGCTATTAGAGGTGAGAGGAACATTCTTCCACAGTGAAATGCAAGGATAAGGAAGTAAAGACATTTCTTGGGCAAATTACAGTATTTTCAGGAATACAATGTCTCTTCTCACTCCTGTCCCCTGTATCTCTTACTGCTCAGGAGGCCGGAAGGGTTTACTTCCTACTCCAGATGAATTTCCACGCTTTGAAGGAGGGCGGAAACCAGAATCCTGGGATGGAAACAGAGAATCAGGTAAAAAATTTGATGAGGTTTGTTTCAGGTAATAGACTAGACTTCTACAATATAACCACTTAAGAGATTTAAAAAAAAAAAAAAAAAATCATGTCTTTTTCCTGTACCTCTCAGGCTTGTTACCAGTCTTTTACCATGAGAAAACCAAAATATAGTCCTTTGGACTTCTAAATTTAGGAAAAAAATAACTATATAGAATTCAACTGGCTCTAAATGCAACTGTCTCACCGAACAAAAAAGTATTGTGGCCTTTAAAGTTTCAAGTTGAATTCTTGTACAGCCCAGAACTGCCTGTTGTTGTCACTTGTGGATGACTGAAGCATATCCTGGGGGGAGTGTGTGTTGAGATGTATATTAATGCCAATAGTAATCTTTATCTTAATCTTTGCAAACCTATTGTTTGCAAAAATAATGTTTTCTGCTGCAATGTCTGACAGCTTATTGGTGTTTGCATTTGTGTTACTAATGGCAACCCCATATGGGGCAAAACTGAGTTTTAGAATGTCATGGAAAAAATGAGCACAAATGACACATGAATAAATAAAGATGTGATTATCTCTAAAATATATGAAAATATTTTATTCTGAAAAGAACACTTTAGATCTGTCACTTCTTTCTTTCCTATAATCTTTTAAATCTGTTTTACCTTTTCCTTTCTTAAAACTTATTCATTTAATGCTTGCTTGTTTGCCTATTGGGATGGGGGGAAGCTTCACGTAATTTTAACTTAAAATTGTGTGCCAAATAGTGTGTAAAGTATGTAAATTTATGTGACTGCCTCAAAAAATGAGGAAAAATGATCAGATGAATATTAATTATTATCTTGTTTTTTCTCTTCATGCTCAGGTCCTCGTTCAGATCATGCTCCTCATGACGGGCACTCTCCAGCTAACAGAGAACGTTCTTCTTCGCTCCAGGGCATGGACATGGCCTCATTGCCACCACGTAAACGACCCTGGCATGATGGCCCAGGGACCTCTGACCACAGAGAAATGGATGCTCCAGGTGGACCGCCGGAGGACAGAGGCAAAGGTAAAAAGCCACTTGTATTGAAAATCTTAAGTAACATGGCACATTTTTCAACCGTAGGCTTATCCAGAATTCCTCCTCTATTCAGAGGGGATAAAGCTGAACTGGTAAATATTTGATCTTACCAGCTGTGAAGCTGAAGACCAATCTTAGAGGAACATAAGAACAGAGGGATTTTCTGAGACATCAAATCCAAATCTACTCTCCAGCATCATATAATCCTCTTCTGTATTGCCCTGTTCAAAAGCATTTAGCTTTTGGCTCCCTGTTACTCCAGTTGGCAAACTCTTGCTAAGAGCTTTTTTTCCCCTCTAATTTTCAGAATAGTTATTTGTTAATAGTCATGCTTGTGCTAGTGTCCTTTAACTCAACTATCTTTCCTGTCTCAGCCTTCGTTCTGTTGGATGTAATGAACCTTGACTTTATGTCTTTCCTTGCAAGTTCTCTACTTGTAAGAATCTAAGCATGGCCATCCATGATCAGACCAGAAGTCCATAAAGCTCAGTAGCTTGTTTTCAACAATAGCCAGCAGCAGGTACTGAGGGAAGAGTGTTAAGAACACTGTAAGTCTGTAGAGATCCATCCCTGCAATGCTCTCCAAACCTATGAAGATCTGTAGTTCAGTGACTTACTAATTTTTTTTTTTATTTAATGGCTTTTGACAGTTACCTTTTGTGTGCTTCTCTAATTGCTTTAAGAATTATACAAACTTTTGACATCCATAACATCCATGGACAGACCTCTAAAACTTAATTGCCATAGACTGCTTTAAAAAACAAAAGGAAGGAAGGAAAATACTTTTCTCTTAGTTTAAGCCTATTGTTCACTACTTTCATTGGATGTTGTCTTGTGTTTTAACTGGAACAGTTGGAAGTTGATCCCTATTCTTTCCGAATGCCACCTCTGATTGCATCAAACTCTACCATTTCCAATGTGAACTAGCTCTTCTCCAAGTCAGAGCTCTGATCTGTTTAGTTGGTCTCTCTGGGAAGTTCTTCTGTATCTTCTACTATCCTTACTACTCTGTATATACTATTTGCAGTTTTAATTTATCCTTTTGTAAATTAAACGGGGTAACTAGGAATTGCACATGCTATTTAAGATGTTGTTTAACCATGAATTTCTACAGTTCACTTCATTTTGTTCTGTTTTCTCCATTCTTTCCTAATCGCATCTGATGTCATATTTCCTTCTTTAACTACTAGACAGTCACATGGCACCGTCATGCAACTAGTTACTCTAACCCACAAAATACATTCTTTTGGAGTTAGTAGCCGGTTCAGAGCCTGTTACTGTGTATGCCATTTCCACAGTCATCCTATTAGCCTTGCACCAGTTCTTGATCCTTTTTCTTATAAATCTCAGGATTGCTGTTGTCTTTTTTTTCTAATGTTGTCTTTTTTTTAAATGCCCTCATATTGACTACCCACTGTTAGGTAGTGATCAGTGACAGAGATCCTTCTCAGTTGCTTCCAAATGCTAAGCTGCCAGCCTATAGTTGCATTTTTTGTTGTTACACCTCTAGTGCACAGCTTTGTCTTTGATGCCACTGAATTTCATTCCACTTCTCTTATTGTCCTGAAGCTCATTTAGTTTTAACTGTATGCAAGTCCTCCTCTGTGTAGACTGTATTTCCAGCGTTGTATTAACAGCAGTTTTTATCATTCATTCACAGATGTTTTTAATAAAACTCTGCTGGTAGTTGCCCTCTGTATCAATATTTTTCCTTTCAATACTGTACGTTGTGTGCCTCATTTAGCCAGCATCTTATAAAATCTGTAAGGATTCCTTCTTCAGCTTCAGTAATAATTTGTGGTAACTCTATCAAGTTCTTTATTGAAGTCAAAATTGTTAACTACCACAGTTCTTGTGCCTAGACAACTCATTAATGTACCGAAGAAAGTTTAGAACAATGGCAGAAAGCCTGATAAACAAAACGTGAATAATATTTTTTCATATATGGGCTGTGTCACCTTTAGTTGTATTGGTAAAGTCATTTGAAGGTTAAAACTTCATGAATTATAAACTCTGTGGAACAATTTGGTCTCTATTTCACACAGAACCTAGCAGTCAACAAAAATTCACTCTTGCTAAAGTGGAGCAAAAATATCCTAATTTAGCTGTAGCACATGTCCATAAAGCACTGCTATCATTAATTGTTTTCTAAATACTGCTTGTTATTTTGAGCTACTGACTCTGGGAGAGGGGGGTTATGTTATTTACATATCAGTACTAAAAAGATCTGCGAGAAGCAGAAAATCCTGTTCCTACCAGTAAGAGCTCATGTAGTTTATGTTCCTGGTTAGTAGTAAACCAGAGCGTTTCTCCATTATTTCTAGCAAAAAATGGAATGAAACAGTAAAGTTACTCATTGTCTTCACCACCAACCTCAACTGATCCATCAGTGCAATGTGTTTGTTCAGGCAAAAAAAAAAAGTATTTTGCAGTCAAAATATAGAGAGAAGCACAGATGGTGTTAAAGCATAAGAATCAGGTATGCCTGGCAGTTTTGAGGACACCGTGACTACCACTGTGCTAACTTACGTCATTTAAGTGATTGCTGACTGTATCAGATATAACCTCCTTTAATTCCCAAGGAATTGCTTGATTGCTGTCTGTCTTCTGGATTGTAATGGAGACACTAAATCTATGTAAGAAAAATCATGTAGAGGGAGGATGCATAAAATTACATATAAAAATTACAAAAAACTACATTTGGCCTGTGAATGATTATATATAAGAACTATCTAAATATATGGTATGTCTGAGAAGAGGCATGGCTTAGACGTCAACATCAGTAACTGACTGTGCTTCATTTTTAGGACGAGGAAATTCAGGACCTTCACAGAGAGCGCCAAAATCTGGGAGGTCTAGTTCTTTAGATGGAGACCATCACGACGGATTCCACAGAGATGAAGCTTTTGGTGCTGGTCCAGCAGGAGGCAATAACACTTCTCGAGGAGGAAGGAGTGGAAGTAATTGGGGAAGAGGAAATAACATGAACTCTGGTCAGTCAAGAAGAGCATCTAGGGGTGGTGGAAGAGGCCGATAGAAGAGGCTTTGACTGGGTCACACCCAGTCCTTGCTGGACAATATTTAAATAGACTGCTACTCTGGACTCATAAAGTAACCCCACAACACCACAAACCTGGATTCTTAACTGGGATAACTGAATGTGCATTAGTTCCTAACAAGGGTCTTTTCCTAGATCAGTCAACTACTACTAGCTGCAGTATTGTAGCTAGCTTTCTGTTTTGTCCTCTCCACTCTGTTTTGTCCTCTCCACCCCTGTTTTCCTCACCTTCTTTTACCTACTTCATTTTGTGAAGAGCTGGAATTTTTTTTAAGTGTTGTGAGACATGGAGCACCTCCACAGATTTCAGTTCACCTCCAGACAGAAATTTGTTTCTATATGTACAGTTTGTCAGAAGAGTTACATTGTTTTTGTATGAATACAGAATGTAATTTGCGCAAAAATTAACAAAAAATCAACAGAGTGTGTGATTCTTTACTCACCTATTACTATAAAGAGGGTTGTCTTTAGGAAAACTTGTGTATCAGATGGAGCAATAGAACTACCTCCTGAAATCCCAACCATTTAAAATACTAATAGCTGATTCCTAGTTTTTTGGTTTATCATGTATAGAAAGCTTTCATTTTCACCTTTAGCCACAGCTGTCTACAGATTACAAGTGGTGCTGACGTTAAAATTCCAAAACACGGGAAATCACCGCTGCTTGCTAGTCTACCATCCTGAAAGAGAAAAACGTGGAACACCATTTAGAAAAAGTTGTCATAGACATAGTGTGAGTTATAATCTGGACTGCTAGCAAAACAGACATGACAAATATTGTCATTCTCTGCTCAGTCAAATATTTTTGTTCAAAACAGCATCTGTTTATAGAAATTGAGGAAGAAAGAAGTTTAACAGCTTGATTAATATGGATGCATGTTTTACAATGGCTGTAGGATGCATTACTTAAAGATAGGGGTGTTCAGTAGAGTCCAGTGCATTCAAATGCTGAAGTGCAAACCTTGACAGTTGATCCCTTTCATCTTAACAATTTTAAGTATCTTTTTCTTTAGGATATTGTTTCCTAGTTTTACTAGAGGAGGGAAATGAGGAGGAGGGGTTACTCCCATTTCCCACGTTTCATAATAAGCCTCTTACTAACCATTAGTTTCTCTTTTCCCCATACATCATTCATATTAATCATCTCCAGTCACCAGGTTATCAAAGGCTCCTTTAATACCTAAAGCCTCCATGAAAATTTTGTCACGTTAAGTACATATTCTAAAGCCAGCTCTCAGGAAGGTCCTACATTAAAAGTATAGGATATAATGTATAACAAAAAATATCAATACCAGGCTCCCCCACACACCCTGAATTCATGTTATAATATTCAGGATAATGTGGCAATGTAGTTCTATAGCTGACTAGGCTACTACAACAACATAGCTACAACACAGCAGCTATTTCACCTGACTTCTCATACAGTCAAATTTACTAGAGAGTGGCTTATTCTGATGACCTATCTTATTTAAACAGATCAAAGCATAGATGCTTAACTGCTGTTCTCTTGGTTCAGTCAGTCACAAGTAGTGGGGGTTTTTTTCTTAGTTTTTAATTTGTAGTGTATAAAATGTCCTTTGAAAGCTATAGTAGTTAACACCAATAATTAACCTGTAAAATCCTTGTCATGGTGCTTTAGAGAGACAGTGGTCTTAAAGGAATTAACTGGGAAACAGCTGAGAGGCACCTGATATGACACAGTTTCTCCTTTGAGGGGGGAAAAAAATTGCTTTCTACCTCTACCGAAGAAGGGCTTTGGTCACTTTTGGTATACATCTGGGAGTTAGGATCTGTCCTGAAGTTTTACTGATAAATACCAATGATTTAATCACTAGGAAAAGGGAAAGCTTGCTTTTTTGTTTTTTATAAACAAGCCTTGTGTATTTTTAAGGGGCTGAAAGTGACTTTTGTCTAATAGTTAGAATATGTGACTTAGAGGATGAGCTTTAGTCCTTAATTAAACCACAGTCCTCTACCAAAACAAGTTAAGAGTGCACCTACTAATAGGAAACCCTGTTTCCTCTATCTAGACAAAAGGGAGTAAATGCTTGTTTTTCCTCTGATGGTTGGTTAACTCCTTAAACCACTATGCTACATGGTATAAGTAATATTGTTCATTGAGGGGCAGCTTTTTTAATTAAAAAAGTTTTGAAATATTCCACGATCATGGAATATGCACAAAAAGTCGTAAGAAAATTGCATAATTGGCTAGCTTTTGTATAAAATCTTAAAAGGCAACAGCATAACAGAACAGACAAGACATAGCAGAACAGTGACACCATGACCCACTATTGCTGGGAAATTAATAAAATTACTGAATGGGAATATACTTCTGTACTCTACAGATTATTCTTTTACCAGTGCTGCATGCAGAATCCTTATGCTCCACCTTGTCTAAGATTTGCTTAATGTCATAGTGCAGTTAGGAATAAAATTAATTTTATATACTATAGGTTAGAAGTTGTAAAAAAATGGGGGAACTAATTTAATGCTATTCAGATAGCTCTGATCTACATTTTTAAGGGAAAAGTGACCATTAGTGGAATGTCTACGCTGACATTTGGTACACAAATAGTTTTATTAAAGCAATCTATGTACATTTAAGCACCCCCATTTAACAATTTCAGTTTAATTTGGAGCAAGTATTAGGTGAATACGCTAAACTCCAAGTAGTGATAGCAAACAAATATTGCAGTGTTTGGCTTTATTTTGCATTTGAGGCACATATACTCAGTGAGATACTCACTTAGGCTCTGAGCAGGTTAGGCCTGGTAGTCCCACTTATCTGCAGTAGTGCCATATACAGCCCAAAGCAAAGTACCAAGCTCTCAGTAGGGACTGCTGGCCTGAATTCAGCACCTTCCTAAGGCTGCTTAGTTTCTGCATTGAAACAGAGCTGTGCTAGCTGAAACAGGCTCTAATTACTAGCAAATCTGTTTTGGAAGTTCAGGCTGTGACAAGTAAGCAATTTCTGCCCAAGCTGAGTGAGTAAAAAATAGATATATTAAAAAATAAAGTTCTAAGAGCTGAAGCTACCGTTTTAGAGCCCAAGTATTTGCTACCTTACAGCAGCTGTAAGGCAGCAATACCTGCAAAGGCCAAGGCTCCTAAGATTAGCACCTTTCATCATGCAAGAAGACTACCCTTACAATTATGGGTAGTCTTTGTGACCCACAGCCCCAGAAAAGTTTGTTTCGCTTACTGGATGGTATTTTAAAGATGGTTTTTAGAGAGAAATGCAGTTCAGCGGCACACAGTATTATTCATATTCACCACTGGTCTGAGGTGGCTGATGACTGCGCTATACAGCAACTAAAGTATGTGTTCGGAGCGTAGGGGTCAGCACAAAAATGAGTTAATAGCAGTTAACTATTTTTGAACATTCACCCCGACACTTGATCCGACTTCACAGAATTGTCTCCATGTTTCAAGATCAGTCAGCCCTACGCACCTCAGCTGCACGATACTTGCTTCTCACATAATGGGCAAGTCAAGAATTACATTTCATCAGCTCCGTAATCTCACTCACGTTTTGAAGTAGGCTGCAGCAGCCACTTGGTCCTATACTGGAGGTGGGAAAGTGGGATGCTGCCAGCTCCCACCCAGAGCCGGAGAGACTCCAGACCATGGCTATCGAGCCGACTTTGCAATAAGGCAAAATCCCGTGCTCAGGGTCGGCTCGGCAGGCTGGCACCAACACCGCTACACCTGAACACAGCAAAAGTTTAGAG
>VZTL01047436.1:41626-54616 GCA_013400535.1 Scopus umbretta
CTACACACACCCCCCCCCCCTTTTTTTTTTTTTCCTGTAGTAATACAGGCCAAATTTCCTGAATCTGTATGAGAATCTAATATTAAAATATAATATTGGCTAGCCCAAATATACATGAAACTACTGGTTTTGGAAGATAGAGTCATATTGACTTTAGTGATTATAAGAAGGTAAAATGCTTTCAAATCTTTCTGTAGCACCTGTGGCACAGAATGGGTCTCCCAATTAACTTCCACTTCTTTAAAGAAGGAATTTTGTTTTTCTAAGTTGAGAGCAATGCTGATACTTTATAGTAAATTCTTCTGAGAAGTCAAAGCATGAGAAACCCACACCTAATTATAATGGTAAATAACTAATTTCTGTAAATTAGGTACTTTGACGAAGTTAATTTGTTAAAGATATAGCACATAATGACAAAAGATTATAAAAAGCATTGTTTGAGCACTGGTATTTTTTGGGTTTGCACAGGACAGGATAACTTCAGGATGTTGAGCTGGTCATGTGTTAATAGCCTTTCCTGTCTTTGTGTCACCAGCTTATTGTTAAAAGAGAGGAAGATTCTGTATTTTATCAAATTGCAAAAAAATAGTGAGCAAACAGAATACAAGCAGCACTCCATATTGGGACTGTCCTTTGTGGGAAAGATTCCGATCTAAACATCTTACAATTGATGTGGCAAGTCAAACTTTCATGGTCACTCTTGGTACCGTCATCAAAAGGATGTTTTCGGTGTTGCTCTTTCTCTCCCCACGCTGCTGGCAGAAGTGTTTTTGCAACAGTGTAGTAAACGGAATCATAAAACTTCACTGAATTAGTACTGTCCTCTCTCCCCCTTCCAGCCTTGGCTAATTTTAACCTTGAGCTAGTTGAATAAATGCTTGGTTTTGCACAAGGAAAAGGGCACACAGGGGTGTAGCTGAAGGAGATTAAGAAACTATAATTTTTGAATAAATGCAAAGTCATACCTCTAGGGCAATACCGAAGTCACAAATTTTAGCCTGAGTGTAAAATAATAAAGTAAAAATGATGCAAAGTCATGAATGAAAAGAGAGCAGAGAGGTAAAACTTGAGCTATGATTATCAAAGAGCCACAGCTTTTGGTTTGTATTACAGGAGACACATTGGTGAGGAGCTGATGTGTTACTTGGTTGACTTCTGTATGGCCCTCCCCCGCAAATTTCAACTGGATTATAGTTGAGGCAGAGAACTGTGTTGTTTTGTGTATAGGTTCTTTTATTTTATTTTTTCCTGGACTAATAGTTTCTCTTGTGTATGATTAACAAGTCACAATTATTAGCTCATTTGCATTGTGGCATGTCTTGGACAGCTCAGGCTGTATCACCGTCATCTTTCTTACGCTTTTAAGGAAATCTTGTCAAAACCAACCAAGTTCTTCTAGCTCAAACATTTTGAAAATTTTTTAATGTTTTCCATTTCCAAGTCTTTGAAGTGCTTGTTCGATGCTGTTTTGCAAAATCATTAATGATTTTTTGCTGCATACCATATTCCGTTGTTAAAACAGTATTGGAATATCTTGAGCAAAATTCCATAGCTAGGAGTTGGACCTTTTGCATCATCATATATCAGCAGAATGGTAAATAAACTCTTGGGACTCCTGATATTCTCTTGCTTTTGTAAATGACTGAGGTAAATTAATTTTTTGAGAGTTAAAAATTAAATCAAAAGTGGTACTTCTTGCTAAGGGAAGACAGAGAGAACACAGAACAATAATGTGTTTGACTTTTGCTGGGAATTTCAATTTCCTAATAGATTTTATATTGCTTAGAAGTTGGGGTTTACAGTGGGGTTACTCAGTCTTGACAGCCCTCAAATGCTGGTTTCAGAATAGAGGTTTCAGAATAGAGAGAATAGATGTTGGCATGAGGCTTTCTTAGTCACGACTGTTGGCTAGCTCACTCAAGTCTTTTGGAATTCAGGCATAAAACTTTCAAGAGGGAAAAAATACTTGATGGGGAGATTATATTTTCGAGTCCTGGTACACATTTGCATGATGTAACTGAAAGAGTGGCGGTTGAAAACTAAGCCGATTAGGTCTCTTGGCTTTGCTGCAAACACTGGTGTTTTTGTGTTGACCTATTCCTTTGGTACTCTGTGAGGATAAAAATGTTTCTTCAACCTATGATCTCTAGTTTATGAAATTGCAGGATTTCCTGCTTGTCCATAATTCTGGTCCATGTCTGTTTTTTAAAGCTCCTTCATACTGCGATAAGGAATCAAGTTATAACAAATTTCTGCTAAATCGGTACTCCATTCTTGAAATTATTCCCAGCTCCCTTGCCACCCTTGCCACCCTTGGAATTGCAGTGGCAGAAAGAAAGTATATTTTTACTGAGCAGTCACTCCAGGTCACAGCATAGGGTATTTGTACAGGTTGCAGACATGATGCATTTCACAGAATCACAAAATGGTAGGGATTGGAAGGAACCTCTGGAGATCATCTAGTCCAACCCCCCTGCTAAAGCAGGTTCACCTAGAGCAGGCTGCACAGGACATTGTTCAGGCAGGTTTGGAATATCTCCAAAGAAGGAGACCCCACAACCCCTCTGGGCAGCCTGTTTCAGTGCTCTGTCACCCTCAAAGTAAAGTTGTTCTTTCTCATGTTCAGCTGGAACTTCTTACGTTTCAGTTTGTGCCCATTGCCCCTTGTCCTGTCACTGCCCCCCACTGAGGGAGTTTGGCCCCGTCCTCTTGACACCCACCCTTAAGATATTTATAAGCTTTTATAAGATCCCCTCTCAGTCTTCTCTTCTTCAGGCTAAACAAGCCCAGCTCCCTCAGCCTTTCCTCATAGGAAAGATGCTCCAGTCCCCTGATCGTCTTTGTAGCCTAGCTGAACCAGCTGGGCTTTGGCTCAGCTGAGCCATCTGAAGCATAGGGCTGTTTTTGTTGCCTCAGGGGTACGAGACCTCTGCCTGCACTGCTGCCTGCACTGCTGCCTGCACTGCTGCCTGCACTGCTGCCTGCACTGCTGCCTGCTTGTTCTAGTTGCAGTCAGAGCACAAAGCTCTGGAATACACACGGTGGCATGTTTTTGTAGGCGGGTCTCTGACCAGAGGAAAGAATCTTCTGCTACTGGACTGTGCTTATTGAATTACTCTTCTCTATGAAGAGGTGTGGAAAGTAGCATGTCATGTTGTAGAATAACACTAAGGGTAGAAATTCAGTTCAAAGTAGCTTTGAATATAAAAAGAAAGAAAAAACCTTTTAAACAAAGCCATCTTTCATTTTATGTATATGTTATGTGCTTCAGGAAAACTAATACACAAATATTTCAGAGATTTTTAACATGCTGTAAGTTTTTTATACTCCCACTTATAAAACTGCTGTCTTTCCAATCATAGAATTCAGAAGGTGCCCAGAAGGCATAAAATAGTTTTTCTATATCTAGAAGTGTAACAATGTTGAATTTTTATATTATCGGTTAGTCTGGTGGTTAAAAGAAAGATCACATTGCAACAAGAAACTGAGACTCTTTCCTTATAATTTTTCCCTCCTTTTTTGGACGTACGATACATGATTTTAAAACTGCATTCTGTTAGTATGTAGAAGACTTAGATTACCATGATGGCAAATGTGACAATTTTGTGAAAGAGGTTAGGGTTGTTCCGCATTTTAGAGGAGATAGAGGAAACATCCTTTACACAATTTGTGAGTGTGGCTTTGGGGGCTTTTTAGCCTCGCTTTCTGAGGAAATGAAGATGATCTATTTGCCCAGTCAGCTAGAGAGACTTCTCTCTTCCCATACCTTTTTAACACTTTGACAGTTTCAACTAATCTGTCAGGAAGACAGAGGCATTGTATGCAATTATTTAGTTTATTTATCTATTTAAATCAACATTTTATTTATTTAATTTATTAAGTTATTTAATTATCTTGTGCCCATAAGCTGCTTTGAATTCTCACAGCGAAGGGGAGGCTGCAGTGGGATATCAGTGCTTATTACACATCAGAAAATCTGCAGAGGTGCGCATCCTGAGACCAGATATCCCAAGAAGTCAGGATCATTGTGTTTGCTGCTCTCCAAACTCCTGGTTTATTTAAAATTGTGCATATTTGTTATGAGCTATTAGCAGGATGCATAATAGGGTGAAAGACTGGTGAAGCAGCCAAAAGTGTGTAATAGGTAGGTCTGCTACATGAGCGCATTCTGCCACATGTGAGTTGCAAGAACATTATTTCTAACTGATGTCAGTGCTGAATTGACTCATTGGTCTTTTTTTTTTTCATGTAAAAGGGAGTTTAAGGCAGTGGAAATGTTGTGTTCGTAGAAGTTGGGAAAACTTGGATGATATTATTATACTCATGTGATTGGCTGTGACACTAATCATGTTCTTACTCTGTTCTTTATTCCAGTAATATGTCTGATGCTCTTGCAAATGCAGTATGTGAACGCTGCCAGACTCGATTTGATCCTGCAGAGAGGATTGTGAACAGCAATGGGGAGCTCTATCATGAAAACTGCTTTGTCTGTGCTCAGTGTTTTCGTCAGTTCCCAGATGGACTTTTTTATGAGGTGAGGTCTCATACTGTGTGTAAGAGAAGAGAAATCGCTCCATTAAAATGCAAGGAATGAGGTGAAAATTCTGGCAGAAATACAGATTTCCATCTTTCTTGCATGTTTAATTTCTTAGCCCTAAACCTTTGTTGCTATTTTTTTGACAGGCTTCCGACTTAATTTCCCTTTTTTTTTTTTTTTTTTTTTTTTTCTCTCCCCTTCTCACATACTCCTTCCTATACATCAGTAACAGAAAAAACTTTGTGCTTGCTCTTTGGGTAAGAGGCATTTCAAAAAGAAAATAGAAAATGTTTCTTAATGTTTCATTAGACATAAGTGTATTTTTGGTTTTATTTTTAAACATTTTGTACCAAACTTTTCCAATTGGGCAACTGAAATTGGTGAACCCATTTTTAAATGAGGTTGAAATATTTTTACAGAATATGTGCAAGCTCATATTTTGAATAACGCGTTATTTTGAACATGCTGCATTCTTAATTTGCTGTGAGTTTGAGCCTCATGATGTAGTGGGGGTAGTTCTGAATTGCATGAGTGAAAAAAAAACTAAAGCGAAAATGAAATTAAAGCCATCTATAGGAAAAGGGATTTGGACACATCTTGTAGAAGTATTGCTGTTAATTTAACTGTTTGCTATGCACATTCACCATGAGGCTGAAGCCATATCTGGATATTTCTTTAAGAAAAATCCTTAGGAGTTTAAAAACTGGTGAGGAGGGACTGGAAACTTGACTGACCTTGACTAATTGGTCATTTCAATGGAAAATCATGCTGAACTGTCAAGACGTAAGAGTAGCTCAGTTATTCATCAGCGCTCCTTCTCGCTTGTTTTGTTCACAGTTTGAAGGTCGGAAGTACTGTGAGCATGACTTTCAGATGCTGTTTGCTCCTTGCTGCGGGGAATGTGGTAAGATGTGGTGCATGTCAACACTGTGATGTAACAGCTACAGGGCTGTGCAAACCTGCCACCGTTGCAGTGACATCCAGCCCTGGGCTGAGATTGTTGAGGTCATTTTAAGGAGCAGAAGCTCTGGAGGGAAACAAAGCATGATACCAGCAGTGATTTGGGGTATCCTCGTTGTGAAAATAATGGGGTTTTTTTTCAAAGTTAGATTGTAGTAGTTCTTGAGGTATTAAAATGGAAGGATTATGAAGGGCAGTAGACTTTTGATAAGACTGTTTTCTGCATACGTCTCAAGGTATTGCTTTCCTTTTGCAGGTGAGTTCATTATTGGGCGTGTTATCAAGGCAATGAACAATAACTGGCACCCAGAATGTTTCCGCTGTGAGCTCTGCGATGTAGCACTTGCTGACCTGGGTTTTGTGAAGAATGCTGGCAGGTAAGATAAAGCAGGAGCTCTGAAAGTTTTATCAGTATGTTACTGATACAGTAGTGAGACGTTGAGAGTGGTCAGTTAGTTGTACACTGAGAGGTAAAGCTTGAAAAGGTACAGAAGAAGCTTTAAGGAATAGCCTGATAGGAGATGGGAAATGGAATGAAGAACGCTGTTCTTCATCCAACAAAACATGTAGAAAGCAGAAACTCAAATTAGTAGCAAATGGATGGGTTCTGGAAAAGAAAGGGATTTAATGCAAAAGGCTGAATACCAAGTGAGAGAAAGGGATTATGTAATCCTGGGCAGGCTATTAAGTAAGGTGCTGAGCAGGAAATCAAGATATAGCAAAAGGCCAAGAGAATAACACAAGGATTACAGCTAAACCTGTTCGGCATGTGATTCCCCTGGTCTTCAGAAATCATTCATTTTACATACAGAAATACAAAAATGAGTCCTAAAGGTTGATTAATACATTTAATTAAGAAGTAAGAAATAAAAACATAAAAGGGAACTTGTACAAAAGCCTATCATGATAAGAAAATAAAACAATCCAACAGTTAGCAGACAGTGTTGCACAATTCATAGTTAATTTCAGGCTTTCATCTGTCTTGAGCAAAGGCTAGTAGTTTCCTAGAGTTTATATTCTCACTAACTAAATGGTGAAGAAGGGAAGGAAAAGTTATATACTTGTACCCTGTCCAGCAGGGAGTCCTCTCAACTCCCTCTTCTCTTCCATCCTGCATGCAACTTCTGTGCCTTAGTTTTTGGAGCTGGGCATAATTGATTTTCTTTTGACACCTAAGCTTGTTAGAATGGGCTGTTGTGATAGCATCTAGGGTTTTCTGGGAAAGCAGTCAGGATTGAAGCAGTTCAAGCAAGATAATGTTTGATTTCGTTATTTGTAGACCAAATCTAAAATGGTAAGGAGCTCATTCCCAAAAGCATGGAAAAGGGGTATATGTGTGTATGTATCTGTACATAAAAAATACAATTCACCTGTCATGTGATTTCTTATGATATTTATCTCCATAGCATAGAAGCAGTCTTCTAGCAGTTTCCAATGTTCTTGGAAACTCTTGGGTTCCTTTTCCTGCTTCTCATTATACCTGGTCTTCCCTCATCTGCCTGTCATTTCTAGACATATTCCACTGGATGCAATTTTTATCAGTGAAGATAGTTAAAATAATCCCTACTTTATCCGTAGTGAAGGAATAGTCTTGCTAGATAAGTCACAGAAAATAATTGTAAGATACCTCAAAGATAGGGATCTCTTCTGGACAACGTAGACTTCACTTCTTCATATGCTTACTTTTCTTCACTTTTGTCATTTAGGTTCATATTTTTATGATTCATTATGTAGTAACAATGAATGCTGTATTCCTAAACAGCCCTATTTCATTCTTTAGTTTGGTTATCAGGATATCTGATGTTTTGCAGGGAACTATGTAAAAGAGGCATTGTTGTAACTGTTGTCCAACCTCTGTCTGCAGCTTTGAGACTGTGCCAGAGGGCAGAGAGAAAAGGTAATGTGAAGTTTAGTGCCCATCTCCAGCTCTGAATGCTGGGAAGAGGTAAAAAAATTCTAAGTCCTATCTTAATTCCAGTTCAGGTTGGGTGTGTTGCAGCATTTTGGTCTTTTTTTCTTGCCACCGTTTAGTACCAATTTTCTGTCTACTATGTATAAATGCTTTGAATTTGGAGACCTGAACAAGATGTGTAAGCATGCTGTCTTTTCATCAGGCAGGTCTGTCTCAGGAGTGGATCTCTACTGCTGGCACAACACAATATTTTAAAGTATGCTGCATGCATTGTGCAGAGTAGTTACTAAATGCTTTGGGAATTAAGTTCTTCTTTTCCTTTTTTATAAGTGTCCATTTAATAGCCTTTTTGCTCCCTTCCATATTCCTAAGTGTTCAGCCCTCTGTTTCACATCTGGGAAATCAGTAGAACTGTACTTCTGTTTGCAGTTTCAGTAAGACAAAAGCATGTGATCTCTGTTGTCAGAGGGGTTCTTGCCAATTGCAGTCCCATAAAAGCAACAGAACTTCCCTCCTCAGGATGAGTTTGACTTCTGGTTGGACTCTCTCGCTGCATACTTGTGCTCTCTGCTGATTTTGGTGGAATAGAACATTCTTAAGTCAAAGCAGTGACAAGAGTCCTGTTCACAGTTCAGATTTAGCACTTAGTGAGCTTTCATTTGTCTTACCCTCGTATGTTTGAGTCAACATTACAGTCTTTTTAACACAAAAGAGATTGCACAAAGCCTCACGGAATTTCTCAGCTACAAAAAAAAACATGACTGGGTCAAAGGCACCATTTAGACTTGTGAGGCAGGAAGTGATACGGTTACTGAGGGCTAGAATACGCTGTGTTTCACAGGAGGTTTTGGTCCCATTGTAGTGGAGAATATAAATGTAACGATTGATGTGATAAGGTACAAAGCAAATCAGAAAGATCATCAGGACCATGATGATCATTTTGACAGCTTTTTCCTTCAGGTGTTTCTCTACTCTGTTTCCACTCTTCAGGCTTCGGATGATTAGTAAGTAGCAAGTAACTGTAGTAAGAAATGGGAAGGTGAATGCCACTGCTAAGGACACAAGGGCATGACGTGATGCCTTTTCTCTGTACAGCTGCAAGCAGACAGTTGTGTTTTTCATCTCAACTGTCTGCACACTGAGCAGCAGAGGTGCCATTGCAACCCCAACTATAACCCATAGAAAGGCACATGCCAAATGGGCATAAAGGGACCTGCGGAGCTTGATGGACTTCACAGGGTGCACAATGGCTAGGAAACGGTCAACACTGATACACATGAGGAAGTAGATGCTAGCGTACATGTTGAGGTAAAAAAGGAAGCCAGTGAGTCTGCATGGGATCTCACCAAATGGCCAATGATTACCGGAAAAATGGTACACCAGCCGGGTGGGAAGTACCAGCACAAAGGACAGGTCAGCCACAGCAAGATGCATCAGGAAAATGTTGGCAGGTGTGCCTGACTTTTGGTCCCGGATGAAGAGCCAAAGAGCCAGGGCATTGCCAACAAAAGCCAGGATGAAGTCCAGGAAGTAGAAAGTGGCAAAAAGGATGTTCTCGAGGTGTGTCTCTTTGCCACATTGCTCTGACGTTTCCAAAGAGAAATTTGATTGATTTGAGCAATTGAAGAGTAGGCTTGAGGGATCTGCTGGGCCATTCATTTTTCACCACAGTTTTGAAGAAAAAAAAACAAAAAACCAAAAACCTGGAAGAATTGAGACAATATATTACAAAAGAGCTTGGTTTTGTGAAGGGAGGGGGGGAGACCCAAACCCAAAAAACCCACCCAAAAACCACACATGGAAATCAGTGATGTCTTCTGTTTGCTAATACTGGTATTCAGTATGATGGGTCAGTCCAAGTTTAAGCCCTTGTATTAAAATTCTGAATACCTCCTGCTTGGCTGGGTTTTCCAGACCATTAATTCCTGTTGAAGAAACCACTATAAAGAGCTAGCTAGCTGATTATGAGCTTGTCTCCAGTGTGTGCTGAGATCGGTTGAATAAGAGTAGTGAAATGCTTATGTGTCCGGTTAATGGAAGAGTGGAAGTGAGTTCTGTATGTCTAGCTAGAAAGTATTTGCTGTGTTTAATTTGAAAGCCTGATTCAGGACTAAATTGCTCCTCATGAGTCAGCTTTTCTGAGCACAGGTATCTGTTGTAAGGTGACCTAGTTTAGAATATCTGTCTTGTTCCTAGAAGAGGTGGAAGACAGGTCAGGCATTGCTGTTATTAAAAAATAAAATACACAGGATTCCTGAAAATCTTTGAGAATTATTTTAGTCTAAAGTCCTGTATTTAAGGCAAATGCATCTAGTTCCAATACAGGAGGAAACTTTTCAGATGGGTAGCAGCATCGCATTTGAAGCAAAAAGCACTGAATTGGCTCAGAAAAAATTATTAGTAATGCCCTTGCTGTCTGTTACTTGTCAAAGTGTCATCCTTCCCTGCAGCTTTCTTCTTCTCCCAGCATAACTCTCTCTCTTCCTCCCTCAGAAGCCTGAACTCCACTGTAGCTCATCCAGGGCCTTTTCCAAGTAGCAGCTTAGTAAAACCGAGCTTGGCTTTGCCAGTCTCTCTGTTGTCTGCAGGGTCCTGAACAGCATCAACAAAAATTGGTAAGATTTTTTGGGCACCTACCCATGGCTTTTTATACACTTCTCATCTGTGGGTATAGCTGGTAGGGAAATGCAGGCAGTCTGAGTTTCCAGTATTGTCTCTGTTTCTTGGATTCCTCAGAGGTGTTACAGTATGTACAGCAGTACCTCCATTGTGCCCATCATTGCATTTTGTATTGATTGACCATTTCTCCATAATATTCAATACATCTTTAAATACATCCATTTTCCTCTACTGAGATTAAAATTTTAAGATGGTTGCTGTCACTGTTAGACAAAATTTTTAGTTTTGGGAGAAGCTATGCTATATGCTGAAATCTTAACATCATTAGACAGTTGATCCAAGGCATTACACAATGCATCTGGTTTCACAACAGAACTGATTATTCAGATGTCTAAAAATATTGGTGGCTAATCGAGAAACTGAAATGTGATTAAGAGCAGACCAATATACTGGAAAATGTAAACAAAATTCCAAGTTAATTACCATCTTTTGTTTGCTTG
The DNA here is from genome assembly GCA_013400535.1 of Scopus umbretta. Taxonomy (NCBI): domain Eukaryota; kingdom Metazoa; phylum Chordata; class Aves; order Pelecaniformes; family Scopidae; genus Scopus; species Scopus umbretta. The sequence goes on from VZTL01047436.1 coordinate 52,155, forward strand.
CTGTCACTTTCATATGGACAGAAAACTACAATAGCTAGAGGTTAATATGCTGGACCACTTCTGTTTAGTTCACAGTTGAAGAGACAAAAGTCAACAGAAGGGAGACAATGAAATTCAGAAACTGAAATTTCTTCATATGGCCACAGAGGGGCCTTCTTACTCCATGCATTGCCTAGATACCCTGCATGTTTATGGGACAAAAAAACCTCCAGGTTTGAGTGTATGGGTACTCACTGCCTACTGCCAGTTGCATGCTTCTTTGTAGTCCTAGACAAATTATTATTTTGGAATTACTAGAAGTGCATGTGCAAGGAAGACTGTACAGCCCTTTTTTTCCAAAGGATATTTTATCTATAAAAATACATGTGAAATCTTGCTTTCAGATACAATTTCCTGGGTTTGCAGAGGAGCCTGCAATTTTTTTCTAATGCTTATTTGTCCCTTACAAAGTAAAACCTGCAAGTATTTTTGAGCACAACATTATGAAGTTTGTATGCTATAGTAATGTTGAATGCTCAAATACTTGTTCTCCCCGGGTGGAATTCATTTAAATACGTATTTTTTTCTATTGCATACCAAAGGAGAAATACAATGAGACCTTGTCTTTTTACTGGCTGTTAATTTACAATGGTACCTGTCACCTGATGTTCTGGCTATGTAGCCTTCTTTTGTGTCAGGCACTTTGTTTAAATATGCTTCTCATCTGAAAAAAATGTCATCAGGTGATCTTTACATACACACCTGTCAGTGATAGGGTGGCCTGATGGCTAAGCATTACTCTACACATGGTTGTGATACCACTGAGAAAGCAGTAAATGCTGGCTTGGACCAGCTGAAAAGGCAGAAGCAAGGGTTGTCTAATGGAACAGGCAGGGATGTCTCTTGTCTTAATGATTTAAATGAGTTCAGGAAGCAAAGCAGGAGGCAGACTTCTTCCCTGTTTACAAGCTAAATACTAGGTTTAGCAGCATGATACATTGAACTGATTCTGTTTGAGCTGAGGATCTTTGGGATTCAGATTCAGCTGAGTGTCAGCACCAGGTTTGGAATAGTCAAGACTTAAAAGTTGAGAGTGTTGTCCTCAGTGATGGCAGCATTGAGTCTGCCATTGACTTCTACCTGGACATGTTTTCACTGCAAAATACTGGGGGGTGGAGTAGGAGGGAGAATGTCAGAGTTATCTAGAAGCCCAGTATATCAGTGTCAGGAAGGGAGAAGCTTAGAACTAATGATAAAATTGAAATAGATTCAGTCTTTTCAGATGAGTGCCTTCATAGGAGAGCTGTTGTTACCTAATGTACTTTTCAGAGCAAGGTGAAGGGAGGTATTTTTCATTACCTGGTCAGAAACCATAGAAAGGGGAAGTGGGCCTTTTTCTAATTTTGCTTAGGTTTTAAATTGGAAGGGAATTTTAATCAAGGGTTGTTTCCTTGTTTGTTTTTTACAATTCTGTTGACATGAAAATTGTGGTGTAGAGCTTGAGTAGGTTAGGAAAAAGCCAATGTGTCGCTGGAATTATTTGTTGAGCTTATTTTTAGAAGTTATATGTTTTCAACAAGATGCTATAACTTTACAGAAGTAATAGTTCTTTGACAATGTGTTCTGTAGACAGCATGGAAAGACCTTTGCTGTTATTTACAGTTCCACTTCTATTTGGTCTGGTTTTTATCCTACCAATTTAAAATAAATGTGCCTGATTTTTACTCTTCTTTTTCACTTGTTATGCTTACAAAAAAGCACTCAAAGTTCTAGAAAGCTTGTTGTACTAGTCAGTAAGAATGCTAAAAACAAATTAGAAACCTTCACAAATGAGCTAGAATGCATAGTTTGTGCTGAGCTACATGGTGCAAGAGGCTTTGACTCCAAACAGAAAACTCCTTTAGGACTCTGGCTCATTGTCCAATAATTTCCTCTTGGATTGCACTCTCGGTGTTGTGCAAATATTTAGTGATTTACGTATTGCTAAACAGAGCACTATTCTGGAGGGAGCCATTATCCCAGGCCCTCCAGGGCTGAGCTGTAACAGGGATGTCAAAGCTCATTTGAAATGCATGCACACTGACAATATTTTATGCCCTGTTTCTCTTCTGCTCAGAAACAAGCAAGGTAACAGTCCACAGGGCTCTCACTATAGACACAACCTGATTACTCCTTCAGCAGATGCTCTGTCTGTTGTTAATTAAATAATTAATAAGCAGAAGAAATACCTAGCTCGTCATGAGTTAGTTACCTGGCTGGTTTGGAGCTTTTGGTAAAATGCCCACTGGAGATGAATTTGAACTGTATGTTAGGGTTTGTAGTGGATAACAGAAATTCCTGTTACTGCTCTCAGTTAGAGCAGTTGCTGGTTTGGGCTTATGCTAGTTTGTGGGATTTTATGATTCTGGTTGTAGTGTCTTGTCAAATGGGAGGGTCTGCTATTCTTCACTGAAAGTACTCTTCATTAGAAATAGTCCACTTCT
>VZTL01047437.1:0-11146 GCA_013400535.1 Scopus umbretta
TAGGTTGGGAAATCCCCTATAGGTCTATAGCTGGCTTTGAGATGGAGCTGTCGAAGGAATTCATATTCTGATATTTAAATGCAAGTGTCTGCAAGTGGGTTTTTACAGGTGAGCCTGGTGAGTACTCTCCCATTACAGACAGTGGAGATCTAACTTATGTCATCAGTGAGATCCAAAGAACCATTCAGTTCTATCTACAGCAAAGACTGACATTTGGTCAGTCATTCATTCTCTCCATTGACTGTATGGCCTTGATCTTCACTGACAATAGTGGCCACTTGGGTACTTAGCTCAAACCCAGAGACTTACCTGAATCACATCTTTAAACATAAGTGGCTGAATCTGGATCCAGGTGACCTTTCCTTTCAACCTCATCTTGTCTTGCCTTATCCACTTCCATTAGAAGATCTTGAGGGCAGGCTTGCCCTTGCTGTGTTTGCTGAAGACCTTGATTAGGCCCAAACTCACTACCTCTGGCGGGGCTCTTCAGGTGCTACCAGAAGGTAAAAAATTGTTTAGTCGGGTTTTTAAGAAAAATAAATACCTAGTGATAATTTTCTCAAAAATAAAATTCATGAAATGTGGGATTTCTTTGAAATTGGTCTCAAATGAGAAAAAATACATTTTCTTGCAAGGGTGAGTCACACTGTAATGAGGAGTAACTTGTTGTACCTACTAGAAATGAAGAGGCTTGTGGAATTATTTGCAAGAACTTCTCAGCTGATTTTTTGACAGTGGATGCTTTATTAATACAACTGACATGTAATGTTCCTTCATCTCTTCATCATGCAGAGCACCTCAGGACAGGGGTTGAATGTAGGTCAAGAATGACTTTACAATTCAGATGTCTCAAGCAGCTGCTTACAGCATGCTTGAAGGCAGATATTCCGTTATTCAATATTCTGCAGAAAGCTTTGGTTGACATTAATAGCCTGTATTTATTTTGAAGGTAAAGTGAAGGGCAGACACCTGAATGATTGTTCTGAACTGTTTATAGGAGAAACCCGAAAATATATCCTGATCAACACCCAAATTAGAAACCTGGGAACAATTATCTTTTTTCATCCATATGCAGTCACCTCGGAGCTAATGTGCATTTTCCCTATATTGAGGCTATGTCCCACTATTATTTATTAGCTGTGCTGCAGAAACACCTTGAAACTCCAGACTGAAGTCACTTGTGCTAAGTGCTATGTAAACATAAATTAAGAGACAGTTCTTGTCCAAAAGAATGAGTTGTCTAAAAATTAGATGTTCTGAGAAAAAGTGTGTGAAGATGAAGGGCTACAATGCAATTAATTCTTTTTCTAAAGGTGACCCAACAGGTGAAAAGCAAAAGCAAGGACAGAATCCAGATGTCTCCATCCCTGAGACAGTTCTAGACCTGTATCTAACACAATATTTATCAGTTTCCAATCCTGTGGTTGAAATCACGAGATTTTCATGGATTCCCTGTATAATTAATAAAATAAAATAAAAAATAAGTTAGTATTTTTCTTTTCTTCTGTAACAACAGAAGAAACAATCGTCACACCAAAATTAAAAAAAACCCCCACCTGACTCAGGGATATTTCCTGATGTTAAATAGTAACAGATAAACAATTTATTAACAAATGTTTTGATTAATAATGCTAACAAGTAATATCAAAATAAACAATGAAATACCTTTTAAATTATTGGTTACAGTCTGTCTTTATTTCAGGGGCATAACAGAATATTTTGAAAACCAAAAAAATTTTTTGAAAATAACCAAATTACATTTTGAATATCATGTAAATACATGAATGATATGCACTGAGAGAAATATTTATCAATATACAGTTACAGACAGATAATATATATTACAAAACGAAATGCATGCAAATATGTAAAGAAAGAAAAGAGATACAAATAAATGTCAAACTTAGGGTTTTCCTTTTTTTCTTGCCAAGGTCAGGGCTTTTTTAGTTTTTATTTTAGAAGAAATGGTCAAAGCATTTCTTTTACTTCTGTTCAACTTTTCCCCCACCTTTTTTTGTGAACAAGAGGAAAGTGGAGCCTTCTCAATCATGGATTTACAGCTGTAATTTTAACCTGAAATGTATAGCAACAGGCTTTACTTGGGTTTGGCTGCTGGCACTTTTCATAAGCCCGACGGATGTTTTCAATCACGTAATGACATTGCTATGATAACAAGGACTCAAAGAGGCATGAAATGGCCTTTGGGGGTTTAAAAATAGCATTAGTGCTCTTGTTTTCCAGCCTCACTATTTTACTATCAAATCCAGGCAATTCTCAAATGTAAACAATGCTACAAAAGCCAAACATTCGTAAAACATTTTACAAGCGGAAATAAAAACGATAGTTATCATCCTCTGTGAGTCTTGATTAAAATGATCTGAATTTGCCCCTGTATTTTCAATGCTGTATGCAAATTTGTAATTAGGCTATGGTAGTTAATCAATCACTAGAACAGCACAGATGTCGGGGCATAAAAACTCAGGGGCTTGCCTTATGTCCCAGAAGCCTTTAAACCAATTTGCTTTTTATTGGTGAAAGGGAAAAATCAAGATTTACTTCATTGGGTCGGTGAGTTGCAATGGTGTTGAACTGATTTGAAGCAAACTCTAACCAGGTGCATAAAATCACTCAAGCAGAATAAAAAGCCAACCTCTGGCTAAACTTACTCCTATTATATCCAGTCCATTAAAAATGGGATAACAATGATATAATAAGGTTAGAAGAAATATGATCATCAGAGTAAGGAAAATATTGACTCATCTTAAGTGTTCTCTTCCTGGTTGGAAGAAGGCAATTTAGAGATACTATAATTGCTAAAGTTAACTAATGCAGCCCCAAAAGTTTCATGGTGGTATGACAACAGTTTTTTAAACTGTAAAAAACTGACGTACATTATAATTGCCTTTTCCAGTAGAGCTGGTAAATCAGAAAGACAGAATTTATTGAGGAATAAAACAAAAAAGCAAGCAGAAACCTAATCAGGCAGGCATGCCAAGAGCACACCAGTCTTATTCCTTCTAGGCTACCTTCATATTTCTGAAGAAAGGAGCAGCAAAAATGTTACACATGTGGCACAGGAAAGTTTTATACAGCGCTGTGACTGCATGGATGAACAGAGTCCACATCATGCTTGCTATTCATGTCAGATCGATGTTTAAAGGTTGTGTCATCACATTAGGCAACCACGACCATGTTAGTCAGAGAAGGTTGGATATAAAATTAGTCACGGAGACACCATGCATTTTTCAGAAGGCTGAATTTAGGAGAACTAAAGCTATGTGATAATCTTAATTTTTTTTTTCTTAGTATGTCCTCTAAAGAAAACTTCATAAGGCTAGTTAAAGACAATATGGCTTTTTAATTTTTTTTTCTTCTTCTTCATCTTTTTTAAAAGGTAGTTTAGCTGGAAAAACTAGGTTTACTCTGGAAAGTTATTAAATATTTTCTGTAAGCTTAAGGTTTTTCTTATGTCCAGTAATAATATAGAAAATTAAATACAAAATAAAAATATAAATGTGGTTATGGAACATAGCTAAAATATAGAATTTAAATATAAATAGAAAATAATATAGGACAACCATGCATATTTAGAAAGGGAAGTCTGGCATACTGAACAAAAGGAAAAGACAGAAAAAGAAGAAAATATCAAAATATGGAATAAGCAAAATTTTAGGAAATCTTTCTAACTACTCAGATATTTATGATAGCATTCAGCAGTTTTACCTTCAAAGACTTAAAAAACTGATTTCTGAGTCTGACCTAGTCACCCATGAATCTTTAATAGTGTCCGGAGAACAGACAATGCATTTAGCTAGATGAAATCCATCCCAAATGTCCATGTTTCAGCTCAGAAAAGCTCAGCTGCCCTTTTCTGAAATTAGGAAGGAGAAAGACAGCATCACTGGCCTCAGATCTTGGCCTGCAGGACTGTGCCTGGGAACTCGCTTAAAACATTTGTTAATAGCCATTGTTTTAAGACCATCTGAAGGGCTGACATAGAGCAGGAATTGATTGCCAGACTCACACAAGATTATGAAGAGAAATTAGAATTGTTTAATTCGCTCACTGCTGCATTTATATTCACTACATTTAACTCATCGACTGCTGTTTATCATAAAATCATCCCCCCAAAAGCGGCATGACTCTTTTCTCTTTGTGCAAAGAGGGACTACAGAAATGTGTCCAAATGCTTATTTTCAGCAGGCAGCCTTGATGGGCCACAGTTTCTCAGAGCAGGGAACGTGTTTGCATGTTGAACAGAAACGTTTTGCAGGCGTGGGAAGACCGCTAGGTAGTCCTCAGGAAGGTGTCACTCCAATGAACATGGTTAAAGTACCTTCCTCTGGCTACAAAGCCAGGAGATGAGGACTCCCTGGGGTGAAGCCTTCATTGACTCGGATGTGAATGAGTATTTGCTGGGCAGGCAAAAGGTCAATGACTTTTGTGCAGTAATTTCTATGTAAGTTCCTTGAGTGTTTCTGCTCATAGGAACTGCCATATTTTAATTGCTACGTAGGGCTGATACTGGTCTTAGCTATGTTTTGATATATATCCTTGAAGAGTCATGCTGTCTTTCCACTGCACCCTGGGTAAAACGAGCTCTGCTGGTGTACACAGGGGTTTGCTGGTGAGTGAGAGGGCTTAGGGAGGGAGCCATCGTGGAAGTAACGTCCTTTCTGCGCTGGTGGGAAATGTAAGTTCAGGGAAGGAGTCACCTGCCCACACTTTGGTGTCTCCCTAGGATTCCTTTGTCATCAGAGGCAAATAGTAGGTCCCTCCAGAGCATTATCCACATAATCAGATACCCATCTTGGCAGGAGATAAATTGCCTGCGGCACGCAATTGCCTGTTCCTGGTTCCTGTTTCTTTGGATTGACTAAGGGCCCTAGGGTAGCAAACTCCATTTTAGACATCTAATATTTAGGCCTCTAATGACAGCACAGATGAATCTCACCTTGGGTCTAAGCCAACAGTTCCTCTTTCTTCTTCACAGTGCCAATAGAAACTTACCTCGGCAGAAAATGGTAGGTTAGATTTGGTCCAGCCCCAAGCCTGTCTTGTAAATGTGGAAGTTTTCAGCGACCTTTGTTTTGTGACATCTTCCCCTGGATTAAACATCACTGCACTTTGAAATTAGCTCCAGATTTGTCTACTTTTTCCTTCCTTTCTGAGTGTTGAGGGTGACCTTAAATGTTGCACTTGGGTCCATGTTACGTGCCGCAAATGCTGGCAGTCAGCTGCACCGAGCTGAGACACAGAAAACCTTCCAATGTCTGCAGGATCCAAATGCCACCGACGGATGCAGGCTGCAGGCAGCCCTCACGTTTACTAGAGGTAGCTTGCGAGATAGGTGCAGTATATTTGGAAAGTTTCTCCAAAAGCCTTTCTATCAGGCCAGTATGGGCACATATGCAAGGGTGACATCTGCAGTGTAGATTTTCCTCTCTGAGCTGGTCTTAGCCTCTCTGTGTAGTCCATACAGATCCAGTCATTGAGTTTCAGATGTGATTACCCTTACCCTGAAGCAGAGATTTAAAGTAGATTACATGATGCATGGACCAGAATTAACTCTTTAATTTCCATCAACGTACTGGGAAAGCAGGACATTTGTCCCATTGCAGACAACTGCTATCTACAGTCACATTAGGTAAATGTCCCTTACTTTGGTGGACTTCACCTTATGAATATCCCTGATCACTAAATTAAAGCTGTTCGTGCTGCACTGTGCCTCTTGGAAACTGACAATTGGCCACGACATGTTAAGACATCTATACCTTAAAAGAAAAGATCATCAGCTAAAATGATTGAGATTATCACGGTTACTGACACTGAGAAAGCTGAAACTAAACCAGAAAACACTTTATCTCAGTGTGTTAATTCACCTTTGTCTGCAATCATGACAACCTGCTAGCAAACACTTTATATTTTGGACTTCTGCTACTGAGACAACTGGGGAGCATTTAGTGCCTTCCCTGGGATTGAATTAGCGACTTAAATGCTAGGCTGGAACTCTCATCCGCTAAATGTTTAGTCTGGTCCGAATATTACATCTGCTTTCTCTGAATTTTGGCTGGATGCTAATCATTTTAATTGAAAACATACTTACAGGCTTTAATTATTTACTCTGAATTCCCAAAGAAAAAGACAATTTAATCATGAAGAGTCTCTGTGGACAGTTAGCATGTCCAGGAAAATTGTTAAAACCTAATCAGCAAGAAGTGTCCTGCAGATAATTGGGTGGTTTAATGGATTTTTTTTTTAATACCTCTGCAAAATATATGAATAGTGGATTGCTTTATTTTGCTTTAATTTGGCAGTCAGCATTTGAATGGGAAAACTTTTAGCTTTGGTCACTCAATTCAACAACAACAAAGGCAGTGGTAAAAGAATTTTGTCCTGTCTTGGGTGTCAAATCAGTCAAGAGTTCAATTCTTCACCAGCTGACCATGACATTATGTAAACCTTATGTAAATCTTATGACTGGAAGACATGGAAAATTAAATTTCTCTCCCAGGATAAATGTTTACTATCCTACATTTTTTTATCTGTTAATTAGTTTTTTGTTTATTATTTTCCTAAATCAGATATTTTCCTAAAAGAAAATGTTTATTATTATTAATCCCCATTGACTAACAGGATTTCTTTCACTCTTTTTCTTTAAACAAGCGATTCATGGTGTGGTTTTGGTTAGTAAACTTTCATAAGATCCTACCAGTAATTATCAGTACACTTCTACCCTCATTCAAAATGGCATAAGCAGGCAGCTCTAGGCGTTGACTCCTCCTGGACATTTCTCTTGCAGCAGGATTAATTGCTCTCTACTGATTAGAGAGATAATTGTCAGAGGTTTAAGGATAAGTGACAGGAAATGCCTAGAGCCAGTGCCCACAGATCAGATAAACCAGTTAAAATCAGTGTTTTCCACAGAAAAAGTTTTAGCACATGATGCTACAGTCAAGATTTCAAAGCAGCTTATATGTATTTTTATTAATCTCAGAGGTTTCCAAAACAGTCATTTTTGGAACTGAAATTACTTCCATATGGTGTCTGTCTGAAAAAGAGTCAACTTTCTTTTTTTATCTGGAGCAAAATCCCTTCAAAACCTCTGAAGTTGAGGATAGGTGACAATCAGATACAAGTTTGCCCTTCTCATGTTAAAAACAAAGCAAAACAAAACACAACAGAGTATTTTTTCCTTCACTTATTCAAATATAATGGATCTTCTGAACTTAGAGATCTGTAAGTGCCTGAGACCACAGTGCATTGCTCTCCATTTGAGCGAGGGTACAGATCTGGAGGTGAAGGCCATGCAACAACAATATCACTTATTAAGAGACTGTATTTAAGGTACCACACTGATATCACCCTTCTTTGGTTTTTGGACAAGTAATGGAATCTGTGCTTCATGCCACTTAAATCTAACCATCTAAAATTTGGTATTTGAGATCTCCCTCCCAGGAGAAAAGTATAGCAGCCTGAAGAAGACGAAGCATCTCATCTGATGGAGATGACTCATGTCCTCCCCTCTGACTAGAGGAATATCTCAGACTGCTTGCCAACTAGCTGGTGGCCAGTTATCTGAGATAGATCTCACCCTATGGGCAAGAGTGGCAAGACCTGAACTGGCCTCACGTGTGCTTAATTGAATCTTGGGGAAAGCAAGGTGCAGAGAACAGGTACATCGGGACACAAGACTCCTTGGATGTGGAAATCCAATGGATTGGATGTGGATCCAAACCACCGGATTCGCATATGTCCCTTGCCTGCGGGGAAGAGCCTGTGTGTACGCACAGCCATCTCCTGCTGTGTGCAACCGCAAATGAAACACAAATAGCACAGAAATGTGAACCTCCGTAAAGATTTACAGCTTATATATATCAGGCTGCTGAAAGGATAATAAACAGACAATAATAAAAGTGGAATAAGTAACCCCAAAGCCGTAGATTTTACTCTGTGTTCCCAAATAAGAGCATTCAAAATAACAAACATTCAAAGATCTCTACTGCCTCTGTTTGTTCCCTTCTCCCTCTCTTTTTCATGGGTCTTCCTGGCCAAGAGAAGCACTAAAGGTACCCTTTTCAAAGCCTCCAATTATTTTATATAGTTTTCAATTTACTCTGCCATCTTGCTTAGGCACTTGTGATCTTCCTCTAAGAGTTATTTTAGATATATATGAGGAGGGAAAACCTCATTATTAAATCAGTACAGGGAAGCTGGCAGGTGTTATGTCCCTGTTCTTTTTGGACAGAACTTAATTCTTACCTACTCTTATTTTAGTTGTACAGACAGCCAGTTGCAAGTTATTTTGTTCTGAGAGATGCCATATGTTGAAGTACAGTTGTTCTCCACCTTGACAGACTACTGACATCCCGTAGCACTCTAATAAATCTATAAAGCTTCATGCAGTATTAGTATTGCCCAGGCCAGTACACCTGATCTGCCTCCCTGTCTTTCTAGCCTCTTATTTGTGTCACACCTGCATTTGGCAGAACAGAGATTTTGTTGATTCTTTCTTTTAGGGAAATATACTCCTTTTATTTATTTGGCTTTTTGTTTATTTATTTTTATTTATTATTTTCCCTGGGGCGCAGCTTGGGATTTGGTAATGTTGTATGTGTTTAAAACAAATAAATGAACAGAAAAAAAAGAATCCCTGAGAAAGTTGTTCAAATAACCCATTTTCTTGACTGATGCCACACTGTCTCAATTGCCCTGACTCAGGTCCTCACTTTGAAAGATCTCATACGTCACCCTTTCCAATTGACATGTTTGGGGTTCAGTAAATGAAGACACTCAGTAAGGAAAAGATGTCAACAACCTTAAAACTGCATCTCCTATTCTCATGGCAAATGAAGGAAAGAACTGGAAATGGCTATTTGGAAATATACTGATTTCCTCCCTTCAGTTCATATTTCTTTCTCTTGTGTTTCCCAAATGGTTCATACGTGATTTAGACATATCCATATACTGTAGATAGACTCAGGTAGTATTTCAAAGAAATATACAGAATTTGCTTCAAAGGAATCAACTGGGTTATTGCCACAAGTTTAAAGGACATGAAAGGGGAATTTGGGAAAAATGTAGCTGAGTTAAGTAAAGCATTAACCACTGCATGTGCAGGTAGGAGAAAAGAGTTTCCACATTTTTGGTCTGGAAACAAGACTTTCTATGCATTAGATCTGGCACATGTTGATCTACACCTCTTGTCCAGCTGGGATGCCATCATTGTGCACGTAGGGATGGGAACCTACCCAGAGTGGTGGTTGCTCCTAGCCCTGGTGGCATCACCTAGACCAGTGCCGAAGGTCAGCATGCACTTTCCAGGTGTGAGCACAAGAAGCTCCACTGAGTCTTTCTAGGTTAGTCTCCTCCTCTTCCTGGTTGCTACCCCCTCCTTGGAGGAAGAGTCATTGCCCTGGAATGACTTGTACGACTGATATCTTCATGGAAGGTTAATACTGCTTCATATGAGATTGAAATTACTGTAGTCTGTAAATACAACACACCATGTACTTGGATACCAGAGGTACGAAGGCAATTGTCCCAAAAATAAATATGTACAAATATCTTATGAATTGTACTTGGCACTGGTGAGGCTGCACCTCAAATACTATTTTCAAAAACTATTTTCAGTTCTGGGCCCCTCACTACAAGAAGGACATCGAGGTGCTGGAGCGTGTCCAGAGAAGGGCAACAAAGCTGGTGAAGGGCCTGGAGAACAAGTCTCATGAGGAGCGGCTGAGGGAACTGGGGTTGTTTAACCTGGAGAAAAGGAGGCTTTCTACAACTACCTGAAATGAGGTTGTAGCGAGATGGGGGTCAGTCTCTTCTCCCAAGTAGCAAGTGGCAAGACTAGAGGAAACAGCCTCAAGTTGCACCAGGGGAGATTTAGATTGGATATTAGGAAAGATTTCTTCACCGAAAGCATTGTCAACCATTGGAACAGACTGCCCAGGGAAGTGGTGGAGTCACCATCCCTGGAGACATTTAAAAGATACTTAGATGAGGTGCTTAGGGACATGGTTTAGTGGTGGACTTGGCAGTGTTAGTTTTACAGTTGGACTTGATAATCGTAAAGGTCTTTTACAACATAAATGATTCTATGCTTCTATTCTATAACAATATTTCTTTTCAAGTCCCTCAAGATAAGAATCAATTGAGTAGAATTTGTCTGAAGCAAAAAAAAAAAAAGACTGCAACAGTGGATGAGTCATGGACAAATCTGTGAACTAGACTGGAGAAATCTAATGTTAATCTTCTAATGTAGGCATTGATGTTATGAGCATTGCTCTTTCTTACCAGTCCCCAATACTGGAACTGCAATGAATTTGCAACATAAGCAGTTCTCTCCCTTTCATGTCTCACTCATTCCTCCATCTCCATTTCTCTCCCTCAATTTCACCAGCTCCAAATCCTTGCTATAACTTAGTTACAAACCTTACTGAGTTAGAAATACTAAGCCAGAATCCATCATCCTCAAAAAAGTCTTTCAGGATGAGAAGATCTTTTTTTTTCCCCCAGGAGTTAAAATTCTTTTTCGATTATTGTTTATAACCATCTGTGTCAAACAGAAAATAATAAAATAGAGGAATAAACTGTAAAACTGAAAAAATAAAAGATATCCTTGTGGTTTTTTGACATGGTTTTAAGCTTTTAAGAGAGATATGAGAAATTTTGTTTACTTAGGTTTATTTCTTAAAGAAAAGAAAAAGTGAGATCATAGATGTTTGACATGAACTCATGCGTCTGGAAGGACATGGACTCTTTCAGAAATCTTATAAAGCTGAAGGAGTAAACAAAATTGACAGGTTGTTTCTGGGTTTGTATGGTTTTGATTTTGGCTTTTTTATATTAGTTTTTTATGCTTACATACTACAAAAAAGGTATATGATTTTTGGTCAATTTTGTTGTATGCCAACTTTTGGGTTTGGGATTTGATTTTTGTCATTCCTGTGGACACCAGAACACCATATTTGCACAATATTTTCTCGTACTTCTTTTTAGTTATAAACACACAACAGAATACTTGTGTCTTCCTCTTCAAGACTGCAAGATGTTAACAGTATCTACCCATTGTCTCCCCCTTAACATGCTAATTGCCTAGAAAGGCAGTTTGTACTGATATTTGTATAGGGTTTGCATGGCA
>VZTL01047440.1:1840-14658 GCA_013400535.1 Scopus umbretta
TTTAGTTTCCCTACATGACAGCAATTAGAACCTGAATTTCTCCTCATTTTAATGTTTTGTTTATATGCCATATGAAAATTCTTTTGTCTTTGATATATTTATTTGGTTATATGAAACTGAATTTTTAGGATTTAGGTGGCGTCAGAATCTGTCATTCACATAAATATTTGGAAAACATACACTGCAGTGAGACTTCATCTGGTGTATTTTCTGTTTGTGTCTTCCAAACAATTGTTCCACAATCCAGGTCTAAACAGCATGTATTAAACTTGACTAAAAATATTCTGTTGCTGCTCACAGGCAATAGGTAGTGACCAAATTAAAAGACCTGGTGTGCAAATCAGAGGAGAAAAAGCAAAGCAGCATATATTGATGGGAAGTGGGCGTACTTATCCCACATGGAAGCATTCACTTGGGCATGATTGCCGATGGTAAATTTGACCTTGTAATTCTATACTTAAGGTGCTGGACTTGAGATGCGTAAAAGCTTTTAAGAGTGCCTTTTTTTTGGCTTTAAAACAACTTTAAGAATAGAATCCTAAAGTTATTTTTGAACTTTTTTTATTTGAAAAATTAATGTATTTGAAGAGGGAGGCAAGGAAAATAACTTTTTGTGATTAAAGAGTCTGCCATCTAATAGACAGTTAAAGGCATTTGTCAGTGCTGTTAATACTAACCCCAGGCTTATAGAGCATTTGATTTGAGTCTGTTATTCTTTACTAGAACAGTAGTTTTCCTTGGGTGATGCGGAAGTTTGTAAGACTACAAGATTTTGCACTGGAGGTTTGACGAAACAACTTATCTGAAGAGAAATGATGCTAATTGAGGGAGGGGGAAAGACAGAAAGAGGATAAAGATGTTGAGCACGTCACCGGTGCTCTAGCTGTGCATTTAGGAAATCATTTCTCAGCTTCAGAAAGATGGTGTAACAGTTCAAGCCATTGATGATCACAAGGTGATCTGAATGGTAGCAGAAGTAGCCTCCTTGGCACATAAATCTGTAAACCTTAGATTGTTTTAAGAAAAACACATTTTAGTTAAAATGATCTGGTTTTCTAGTATGGACAAGTGCAAATTACTAATACTGTAATTTTCAGAAATTAAGTTCTGTGATTCTTTGTCTGAGTTAAGACTGAGTCATAAAACTCAGGTTGCTGCCTAAGAGTTGATAAGCCTTGTACATTAATATGTACTTACATCTTCTTTTTCATATGTTCCACTATGGTTTCTTAAGGGCAGGGTTCCTATTGCAATCTTTCTATATGCTTCTAACGTACAGTTACACAAGTGTACAACTTCTTATGTAAGATTTCACAGTGAGCAGCTTAATTTACCTGTTCTGCAAATATTTAGACCCTCTGAACTATTTCTTGTATCTTCTCATGGAGCATTGAAATAGGTTTTGAAACGTTTGTGACTTGGTTTTATTCTTGAAGTAGATGATTCTTACCTAATCTAAAACATTTTCAACCCCAAATGTGTTCACATTGCAGCAACTTGGACAGCATTTTGGTATGCCTGAGCTGCACGAATAGGACATTTTAACTATATTTAAAACCAAACCTTTCTCTTTCTCTCATCTATACTGAAAGTCTTGTGATGAGGATTAAGTTGTATGATTCAGGATTTGTTAGATTTGAGCTGGAACCTGGCCACTTTGTAGTGAGCATGCCAGCAAAGTACCCTGAATGATAATTGTTGTCTTAATGCGCTCTCATAACTTCTTCAGAAAGGCATGTTTTTTCCTCTATTAGGGCAGTTGACAGGTAATAAATTGTAGAATGTTTCACAGATCACCATGGGATATGGACCAGATACAGCTGGGCAAGTGCAGGAACAAGGCATAGCAAAGCCAGTTAAGGCTTTGTTGAAAGAAGCATTCCTGCATGGAACAAACTGAACAGTGCCAATCACGTAGAGCAGCCATGCAGGGAAGACATAGTCATCTCGGCCAAATGGCGTGTTCTCTGCAGGAAGCCATATCCAACTCATGTTTTTTGAAAAAAAACACCTTCCCAAAGTTTCATTTCAAAAGTGAGACTTGGAAGAATCTCAGAAGAATCCCTTTTTTTTTTCTTTTTTTTTCTTTTCCTCATGATCAACAAAAAACATCATTCGATCTGTTATATCATGAAATATGTTAGTACATAAGTCCAGAATGATTAATTGTAGTACTTTTTCTGTAATCTGCAGCTGTTGATACTGATGGGTATTTGGACTAATGCCTCTGATATTAGCACAGAAAAAGCTTTGATTTCAATTACTCTCCTTTATTTTTAAACAAACCAAAAATTCATTGCTGTGCTTCACTTCTCCATTTTTTTTTCTGCAGTACACTAAAACAAAGAGGCTTTTCTGACTAAATTGAGACCATACTCAATTAAATGAATTGTAATTTATCATCACAAAAAGAGAGAGGGTAATTTACCAGAAAGAATAAACACAAAACAGTACAAATCAGCTTTTAATAGGATTTCAGTAAATAATTTTTTAAGTTCTCATTCATTATCATCATAAGGTTATGGCATTGTTTTCAGAGTTATCCAATTTTGTTTGTAATAATACGTCTTCTCTCAAGGCCTAGTTCAAAAAGGACTGATTTGAAACATTTGAATTGAAGCATCTGAGTAGCCATGTGTATTTAACAGAGAGTAAATATAAGAAAGCTTTGCTTAACTGGGACTTTGGAATTAGATGTTCTTCTTTCAGAGAGTCCAGCGTATGTGGAGAGCAAGCGCAATAATTTGCACAGCTAGAACATCCACAGTAATATTTAAGCCAAGATCGTAAGTTTTATAAACACTAGTGAGAACATTCTACAATTTTCTACTAATGGATAGCATTATTGCTACTTTATCTGTAGAAAAATTGAACCATTAAAATGTTAAATGAGTTGTACAGTGTCATACAAAAGTTTCAACAGAGCTAGAAGTAAAATACAGTTCTAAAATTTCAACTTCAATGTCCAGATGAAATTGCGAGCATTGCTATCCTGAAGGCTTGCCACTTTGTGAAGATTGTGTTTTATTATACTCAGATCAGTTAACAACTCTCACAAATCCATTATGAACCTTCAGAAAGAAGGACAGCTCTCAATGAGGAAACTATCATAAAATCAACATACTTCTCTAGGCCTCATTTATCCCTGTTGTAAGAATTTCTACCACATGAAGTACAGGTTTCTGAATGATACTGAGTACACAAACTGGTTTTAGGCCACTTCTGGGTACAAAGAGCCATGCAAAATTCCCAAATTTTTTCAGTGTTTGTAGTCTGAAGTGAAGCGGGCACAGACTCGTCTTGCTCCTAATACTTCAAGACAATGCAGCCTGTCATTTCTTAGTCCTTTTCTTTGTATTACTTGACTATAGTCCCATTTGGTTTAGCCCAAAATCCTATCCTCTGGATTCCAGATCTACAAACATCTGCCTTTCATACTTGTCCATGTTCTTTGGCCTCCATATCAACCCAACCCAATGGTTTCCTGTGCTTTGATTTCCGGACTTTTCCCAGGTTTTTTTGTTGCCAATGGATACTAGTCCCACCTTTCCTCCCTTAACTCTGTCCAGTTTGACTCTATCACCGTCTTATTCAGAGTCTCTTATCCGTCTCACTCTTTTCTCATTCTTTCCTTTCAGTATTACTGGTTCTCAGTGGTTGTTATTTTACCCAGTTGTTCCCCAGTCTTCTGTCAGTCTTCTGATTTGGCTCTTGCTGTCTTGAATTTAGATCAGATTCTTTCCTCCTCCCTATGCTCACATTCCTAGCTACTGAAAATTATTGAGCCACTCACATAGGAGGAACTTTCTCTTTCTTCTGCTCTGAATTTAAGTGTCCTGTCTTAGAGATGTCCTGGCCCATGGCAGATCAGTTTGGAATCTGAGTGAAATCCTCACCTCATGAGCTGGAGTATGTCCAGAGCAGGCAGAATCTACAGGAAAATTAGCTGGTGAAATCTTAGTCTCTACTGAATAGGTAGTAACTGCAATCTCTTATCCTGATTTTTTGAGGAAATACAATTTTACAGTGGCTGTCTGTTTTTTGCCCATGTTTCCCAATAATTCTTGAACAAACTGGCTAGGTTGAACCAAATTTGAAAGAGGGGTAGCGGTCTCTGATACTAGGTTCCTACAAGTTTTGTCTGCCAACCAGGTAGGGAAGAGATCCTAATGTTGCCTGTACTGGGGGAAAGTTCTGTGTTCACTGGAGAATTCACATGGGAGCACAACCCATGTGCAAACAGGTTAGGTGGCACAAGAATTATGTTATGATCATTTTGTTTTGCAGTCTTAGGGGGTTCTGACATCTAAGTGAATAGTAAGCAGCAAAGTAGAAAAGCCGGGATTGTAGAGAGGAGGTAAATTCTGGAAGCTGGGGTGCAGAGGGCAGGCAGAGTGGGCAGGAGGAAGATAATGACAATGTGATTTACTAGCACAAAAGACATTTGGAAGAGGGTGCCATGCATTCATCTTTTAAAAGGTTGTATGACGTGCAGTTCATGAGACAGATTTAAATTACAGGGAATTTCTCTGTGGCCTGTGGAGCTGAGAATCGGTCTGTCGTATTTGGTGCAAGGCTTGTATGCATCTCCACTGGTAGCTGGCAGCTGCTGGAGCAGTTGGCAGCATCCCATGTTCTGACTGGTCAGTCATATCCTCTTCCCCAAAGCAGCACAACTTGTGTGCCAGCTCTGGACCAAGGACAGCTGAGAGTGGATGTGAAGATACTCAAGAGAATGGCAGGAAGCAGTGGAGGGGTGGTGAGTGCTGAAGCATCCGTGAGAGAATTGCAGGAGACAGAAGAGGGTGAGAATTACATGCAAAGACACTAGTTGCAGTTCGGTGTAACTTGTGAGTCTTTATTGGCCTGCACGCTCATTTGACTTTTGAGTTCCTTGCTTGTCCTTGGTCAGCATACAGATTTACTGTAAGGGATTAGTTGAACAGATTTCTGAACTCATGAGACTGATCTATGGGCTGTACAATGTCAAGGAACTTGACTTATATCCTTCATTAATGGATGACTCCTGCCAAGAATCAGTTACAGTGATTTGCATTACTGCTGTTAAAGCTCAGATGCTTTCACAAATACCTTTATTGAAGAAAAACAGATTAATCTGTTACAGTGATGTTGTAAGTATGGGGCTGACCTCTTTCTTCAGTGAGACTAGAGGGAGTATCAGTAATGCATTAGTCTCACTGAAAGGAGAAGCTTCAGAATCATCGTGTTTAGCATGTAGCTTGCTCTATGTTTATTACTGTGCTCTAAAGCAGTGGTATGCTTATGGTCAAACACAGTGTGCTGTTCATCTCTGGCTGTTACTTGTGGCTGCCGCTTTAGTTAGAAGATTGACATGACTATTGCTGAATCACTGGAACAAACAGTGAGTCTCAGTTCAGAAGTAGGAACCGCACTGGGACAGTATAGGGATACACTGCATACTGTCTACATGTGGCTAAATGCAATCAGGTTACTAAAACAAAAAAAGTAAATTGGGAGCAATAGAAGACTTGGAATATGTAAAAGTGTTCTCAGGACCAATTTCTGCAGACCTTCTTCATGTAAAATCCCATTGCAGTCAGACCCACTGAATCCTACTGATCAAGTAACATAAAAGCAACAGGGCTAGTTGCACAGTTTCATACATCTATTCAATTATTATTTTTAAGTGCAGATCCCACAGATGTAGAAATATAAAACCAGATGTTGAAACACTGCTACAAGCAACCTCCAAGAAAACCCAACCCCCAGCCTAATCCCTGCAGTTACATATTCCCACAACTGGGAAAGCAAGTCTCACAGACAAAGTGCTGCCTGTGATCTTATTTTATATTTTCCAGTATGTACATGATTTATAAGAAACAGTTTTCTCACAGTTCTGCTTCTGGAATTGTGAAACATTTGTATCTGAAGCGGGTAACAGAATCACCACCTTTGTAATGGCTCTGAGAGAGGTTCCTAGTGGTAACCCCATTCTGCCGCTGGAAGGAAGAAACATCCTTTTTCCCCCTTACCGTATCAACTGTATCTTTCCCCCTGTGCCTACAAGGTTCAGAAACTGCTTTGTAATTGTTGCTTTGTAATTGGTTTCATCTTTCTTTTGCCTGGTGCTTTGAATGTATAGCTTTCTTAGCTGTCTTTCAATTTTTTGTGTAGCCCTTTTTTAAGCCCCCTTTGATGCTAACACTCAGGCTATTAAAGTCCCTGGGGGTAAACGTCTATCTTTTCCTCTTCTCTTAAACTATGCACTTTCCTTTGATAGTGTCACCTTAAAATTGACATTTCCAAGTGCTTCTCAGTAGCTTTCTTCTCTGCCATTCACTACTTAAGCCCCTTCTCTGTCTTTTTGGGCACTTCTGGGTTCTTTAATCATATTCTAAACCTTTGTGATGGCAAATATGTATCCATGCTTCTATATATACAGATGTTCATAAAAGTAGTGTGATTTTTTTTTTTTTTTAAATTTGGGCAATGTTTATTTATTAGGTAAAAGTGGTAGATTGGCCTCTTCAGCATAACTTTTAACCATCATGCTAATATGTCAGTTATTTGTTCATTCATTCATCAACTATGAGCCATAGATGTATTTTGCTAAGAGTATTACTTTTTTATTTCCTTCCTGTCCATAAAAGTTGACCTTTTTATGGCATATTGTCCTTGGTGAGGAATTACTAGCGAGATGTGCTGCAAGTGAACTACTAGTTCTCAGTGTATATTCTGGACTTTTGGCTTTGATCTAATTATTCAAGACCGTAGATAAGTTGTTCCCAATAATAAATTTGATGCAGTTAAGGGATGTATAAGGCCACTGCCTCCCGTGGACTCCAGGACCTGGGCATTCCTCTTGCCCAGCCCCTGGGTGCCAGCCCTGTGTGCCTGGGCACCTGGAGGTCTCTGCATCCCACACTGATGGATGGGGCAGCTGCTTTCCCCTTTGCAAGCAAAAGCGAGTCTCAGTGTGTGTGCCAAAACCACAAACACTGACAAGGACAGACGACACAGGACACTGATGCAGCTGCCTATGCAGCTGGCCCCAGAAGGCACTGCCTTCAACAACACCCACATATACCACTGCCAGCACCCACATGAAATGTAAGCATAGACAGATACATCCCCTTCTTCTTATCCAACCGTTCGGCATTGAAGTTTGCTAGTGAAAATACACATGCCCTTGCTCTCCAGGTCTGGAGATCAGATCCCCCAAATACCAACATGGCATGGGCCCCCTGCCTATCTAATAACATTGCCTGGACCCTGAGCCCTTTTAACTGCTCTACAGGTCTTCTACTTGTTTGATAGTCCAGTATGCTGCTCACTAGCAAATGTGCATATGCACGCAAGCACCCCTGCCCTGAATCCTTTGACTATCAGCATGGGCTCTATTCCCATTTAATATTCCTGCTTGGACTCTGGTCCTTCTGCTCACTGGCTTGTGCAGTTTGAAGTCTGCTAGCAAATTGCACACCCCCACTCTGATGCATATTGGCACTCCAGCCCTCTTTCCACTGCCCACCCTCCAATGCCAGTAGTTGGCATACCAGGCCCTATGGGCAGTGTTTCCCAGCTCCTGGTGCTCATGCCAAGACCCTTGTTTGCTTTACCTCAGCCATCCCGTTAGCTGGCACCTGGAACACTGGCCGTGGGACCCATGGTCCCCTCTCTAGCTGCTGACAGAAACCCTCATGCTGCTCCAGTCCCCCTAGTAGCTGGGATATAGACCCGGTGACACATAGTCCCATTCTAGTTGCTGGCACTTAGACTCCTACTTGCTCCAGTTTCTGGCACCATAGATGTGGGGGACATATTACCTGAGGTTGACTTCATTTGCTAACCTGAATCTCCCAGTCTCACCAGTATCTGGCACCCTGGACTCAGGCTCCTTAGGTCCATAGCCCTGCCAGCTACCAACGCCGAGATGCTCACTGACTTCATTTGCTGGCACCACTGATGTGATTGCCCTACTACCTGAGATCTTCTGACTCCATTGCTGACCCCAAATTCACTCCAGTCTCTCCAGCTGCTGGCACCTAGTCCTTACAGCACTCATGCATGGGGTAGCGAGTGTGGTTACATGGAAAGATCGTCAAGAAAGGATTTAATAAGGAAATAGGACAGACTGTGGTGATCAGGTACAGGGCTCAATCAGACAAGCAAACTGATTTACTGCTGCTTACATGGGACCAGCCCCTTTTATACCCCCTTCTCCTTCTTGACCCCCTCATTTCTTATGAACCCCCTTAAACATTTCTTAATAAGTTTTGCACAGCCCTGCAGGCCCCACTCAAATATCCCAAATCCTCCTGTTCCTCTTGTTTCCCCCAGCTTGTTGGTTTTGAAGTCCAAGCTGGCCCTTTCCAAAGCTACGCTTCAGTTTCTTAATGGCCTGTCCAGTAGCGACTGGAGAGTTTGTCACTGTCTCTATTATCCCTTGTTTATTACGTTTGTGTCCATGTGTTTTGTTTATGACTTTCCCTATTACACTTTGAATGGAAAAGTTCCTTGGTCTGATAATCCTAATGAAGCAGATGCTCTGACATGGCACATACCCTTACGAATACAGGCAGGGGTAGCTAAATTCTGCCAAACGAGAATATTACTGATTCTTCAGCTAGAAATTAGCATCTGTCTCAGTTTGAGTTGAAATATGATCTGAAAATAAAAGTCTCAGAAGAGGTTTTTTAATCTCTTTTCTGTGCAGTTTAGGTAAAGTGGTGATATCTATGAAATGTGTTTTACTATTGATTTTTATATCAGGTTTAGTATATTTATCTGTCCATTCGAGAAGCAAATGACGTGGTAGTGGATGAGATTTCACAGCAGTGAAACACTGAAATCATATGCATCTCTATATATATACTAGTTAGTTTTCAATGTGAATGGCAAAACCATTAATACTTGTGACATTTCTTTTGACAGGCCAAAGCTGTGCTAAGGGGTTGGCAGCAGGCCTACTGGAACCTTTTGATCCACCATGCACTTCCTAGCAAACCTTAGCAGGTGTCCTTTCAGCTGGTCTATGGCAAGGCTTTGATGTGCTGAGAACACAGTCACAATGTGGGGCAGCTGTGTCTCCAAAAAAGGAACAAGGAAAGCAGAAAGAATGTTCAGATCTTGCTGTATGGGTAGTCTGGCTGTGATGGTCCAACTTCTGCATCTGGCATAAACAGAAAAGAAACTGTTTAGTCTCTGGTGGTGTCGCTTACTGACCAGATGAGATCTGCTTGCAGGCCATGGGTTAGACTTTGCTTTGCTTTTGACCTGTAATTCTGGTGCTCCTATTAATGTCATTGCATCAAAGAACCTTGATCGTGCCTTTCTGTCAGATTTATGCTGAGGACTGTAAAAACTTGAGGTTGGGGAGATCCTCGAGAATTCATACAGTCCAAGTATAAAATAAGAGATAGTAGATAGGGAAGCACAATTAAACACTACTGCTCAGTGTCAGCACTGTGCTTGGCATACCAGCGCCTGGAATGCTGGACACTTAGTATTGTGTCTGATAAATTAAAAGGATAAATACTGCAAAGATCCTTGTTCCTGTGGAGTTATTAAATCTGCAAGATCCACAAGTAATACAGAGTGTTTATAGGGAGGCATATTATTCAAGGACTGTTCTGTTTCTTTTGGTCTTCACAGGTGTTCCAGGACCTTGGCACTTCTGTGTTGTCGGGTGCATTTAGAGGATACAACATCTGCCTCTTTGCATACGGACAGACAGGTTCAGGAAAAACTTATACAATGATGGGAACACCTGTGAGTTACACCATTCGTTTTACACTTGGGGTCAAGGGTGGGATGTCCAGCAGAAACATTGCTTTATTTTTAAGCTGTGATTATGGTGCTTGTTGAGCAGAATGCTTATACATGTTTTATTTGGTGTTTATATTTATAAAATGAGAGTTAAGCCTTTACATTTAGGTAAATAATGTGGCATCAGCTAAAAATACTATAAAATATGGTGTAATTTAAATATTTGTTTTAGATAACCTTCATCTTACTATGGGTGAATTTTATCACCATGTTAGAGGACAAAAAAAAAATCTATACCCCTGAATAGTTCTGGTTTTTAGAAACATGTAGCTCAAGATAATACAAAGTATTAATTCACATAGAGTTTTTTGACAGTCTGAGTTATGCTAAAATTAAATTCCTTTCACAAATAAAACTGGATACAATTCACGGGAATACTTTTGTAATAGACTTCATTATTACTTAAGGCATTTATCTGTTGCAGAAGTTGTCCTTTGGCCTGTGGAAACTAATACTTGCTTCACTTCCAGTCTTGAAATGTATTTGAATGGAGTTTGCAGAAGCTGTTACATTTCAAGATTCTTGTCTACCAGGAACCACTTAAAGTACATTTTAATCTTGGTACTCAGATTGATGGAGTCAGTTGAAGATTTCATGTGTTCTGCTGCAGCATAAGGCAATTTGATCTCTATCCATAAATATGCTTGGCTGCTGGTGAAACATGCCCCTAAAAAAGAAAAATTTTATTTAACAGTTTGTGCGAGTGGCCTGCTATTTCCTGCACCCATAGGATTCAATTTTTAAGGTGAAATAAGGGTAAAATTTTTTCAAGCCCTGAAGATAAGAAAAAGGCTGTTCTAGTATGGTTTGTGCTTTTGAAAGAGTTTGGATTTCTAAAATTTTATTTTCCCCACAGACAGCAGCAATGGGATTTTGTTAAATCATTACCTGATTCCTTATTCATTTTGTTCTAAATCAAGCTTAACTCCATAAAAGCCTAAAGAATTGTTAAAATTGGGGTTAACGGGTGACAAGCTAGGATATTTGTATTACATTATTTTGAAAATATCTTAGCAATTCAGAATGGCCACATCTTGAAATTATCATTATTTCTTTCCAAGGAAATTTCCAGGTGTAGTGTTTCTAAGAGATTTCTGGCTTACAAAGTGATTTCTTTCTCCAGTGGAATCCTGCTTTGATCTGATCTATAATAACATGTATTTGCTGTGAAACAGTGTTCAAAATGAGGAAGAAACAAGTGTTTGGTATAAACTGAACTTTTGTCCACTTGATGAACCTGGACTTTCTCCCTCAATGCTATTTCAAGTGTGCCTTCTAAAAGCCTTCCAGGCTATTCAGCAAGCAGATTCCACCTGAGCCTGAGAGCCTTTCTCAGGATGTGTTAGCACTGCGATCACTAGAGTGTGAGCACTCATGTCAGAAGAACAGTTCATCACACAAAAACACACTGTTATTTCAGTGCTGTGTAGACAGTTTGGGCAAAGTTTAAATTGACCAGTTTGGGTACTGTTAACAGCCCATATCATGTTACCTCTGAGAGACCAGATTTATAAATCTAGAACATAAAGCTGTTCCAAGCTCTGCAGTGCCATAGCATCAAGAAATAAAAGTAAAATAAGGAAAAACCAAAATATTCATGACCAATCAAACTAGTTTCAGGGTTGGGCTGGCTTCATCTAGACTGCAACACCTCTGACATAAGCATATCCAGTATCTTTACATCAAACAGCTCTTGAATTTAACCCAAGCCTCTAAACTTCTCATCAGTGCTGTGTAAGTTGCTCTAAAATGACTTTTGCTATAAATAGTGTTTGCGCTGAAGCTAAGACAGCTGACATTACACAGCACATGAGTCCCTGCAGCATTTCATGTGCAAGATGCTTCAGCTGGAGTAGTACAGCATTGCCATGCTGTTCTGAACTACACTCCAGAGCAGTTTGTGTTAAAACCTACCATACAGTCATTACTTTAATGCTGCATTATGATTCTGTCCTTTTCTTATAACTTGGCTTTTATTTTAAAAAGTTTTGCAAGAGTGATCGCGAGTATATGGTTTAATTTTTTTGTTTGTTTGTTTATTATTTGAAGGCATCCATTGGGCTGACACCTCGTATATGTGAGGTAATTATTTTTTATTTCACTTGCATTTGTGCAGTTAGATTTTCTTGATGGATTTAAAATTTACATAAGCTTCTGGTTTGTGCAGGGCCTCTTTTCAAGGAAAGATGATTACTCAGACCAGACAGCGTCTTGTAGAGTAAAGGTCAGGTAAGTGTGTCACCGTTTGGGCAATGCTATGAATGCTTTCAACAACATATTCTTGTAATTAAACAAAGCAAAGACTAATTTATTTTTATTCTGATTTCTCAGATGGTAATCATTTTGGAACAAGGTGGAGAACACAGAGGAAGGATGAGAAAGTGTTGGGCTTAGTTTTCTAGCTCACTATAGTTCTTTGGATGGTGTCTGATCACTTTTGCATAGACAGCTGAAATAGAAGTGCATCAGAAATTTCCTTCCTGTTTGTTTAACTCTTATATTTGAGCCACAACCCTACATTTGATTCTTATTCATCTTCCCATTGATCTAATGAAACATTATGTTTGGAAATTTGGGGATTTGAACTCACTAGTGTTAAAAAAGCATATTTTTTTGTTTATATTTTTAAATAAAATACTGAATGCCTCTTGCTCCTTGGAAATTTGCTACTATGAGTTCTTTCTACATGCACTGCATGGGAAGGGGCAGTAACAGAGATAATGAAAATGAAATCATTAACTATCATGAAAGAACTATGTAAGATTCAGGTAGTTACATCATCTAAATATATGCTTTCTTTTTTTTTTTTAATCGTGTGCATTTAAAAATTCTTTTTTTTTTTTTNTGTGGATAAATGCAACTGTTTGGTGTTGCAGACCAGGCCATGAGAAGCAATTAAAATCTCTATTACCCGGGTGAGAATCCAAGAAGCTTCATTTTCCTTCATTAAACTGAAAAAGCACAGGATGCGTAATGTAGGTGCATTATACGATTAAAAATGTCACACA
>VZTL01047440.1:15107-34087 GCA_013400535.1 Scopus umbretta
AGGTTGTTACACCATCTAAATATTTGCTTTTTTTTTTTTTTTTAATCGTGTGCATTTAAAAATTCTTTTTTTTTTTTTTGCCTTTCAGTTTTCTTGAAATCTATAATGAACGTGTCCGAGATTTGTTAAAACAATCAGACCAAAAGAAACCTTACACACTTCGAGTCCGAGAACACCCTGAAACGGGACCATATGTTCAAGGTGAGAGCAGGCTTCACAGCTAGCATCAGAATTTCAAGTAAATGTGTATCAGGTCTGTATGTATCTTTGCATATGTTCCTGGTGGGATCCTAATTGCTTCTACTCTTCAGGAGTTACATTCCTCAAGTATTTTCCTTGTTAATATGAATATGTATAATACACTGAAAGCTTTGTCTCTTTTATCCCACTGGCTAGATATGCTACATTTTTCTGTTTGCCTTCCCAAGCATAGGTTGTGTGTGAGCCACAGTGTTTCGCTTTCTTTTGTTTTAAAGAAATCTTAACTTGATCAAGAAATCCACCAACATCAGCTCTAAATGGGTTGTACAGGCCAGCCTAACATCCCTCCATATCTGTTTCAGTCCTTGGCAGCAGTATATTTACAAAATAATAATAATAATAATAATAATAATAATAATAATAATAATAATAATAATGTGGATAAATGCAACTGTTTGGTGTTGCAGACCAGGCCATGAGAAGCAATTAAAATCTCTATTACCCGGGTGAGAATCCAAGAAGCTTCATTTTCCTTCATTAAACTGAAAAAGCACAGGATGCGTAATGTAGGTGCATTATACGATTAAAAATGTCACACACTTTTTAATTCACACTTGCAACAGCAGCCCCTCTGGTGCCTTTGTGTTTTCTAATGAATCATATCTTGCAAATCAGGTGACAGAGAATGGGTTAAAAAAAATCCCTACATGTGTTTTTTCCGTTTCAATTGTCTTATTTTAGTTCTTATCTTCTCTCTTATTGTTTTTTGTACTTCCAGATAATTTCCATTTTTGATGGGTGCCTTCACTTCAGGGTCTTAGATAGCTTTAAATTGGAGTTTGGCCATTGTGACTTTGTAAATTGACTAGCTCCCAAAGTAATTTTTGCCTGCTACATTGCCGTTTATCTGACCAACAACTGACAAAAGGCATGGCCCTCAAAATCAGTACACATCATAGAGTAACTTTACAGTGGAGATCAGAAGGACGAGTCTTTTCCAAACTGATGCAAGTTTAAAAAAAATAGTGAGTTTGTTTAGAAAGTAAGTGCATGTGTTTCCTTTTCAGTGTGCCTTATATCTAGTGGGCAGAATTCCAAAGTTGCCTCTGGGTATCACTGACTCTGCAACTGCTTGGCTGGCCACCAAATGGGTAGTAACACCTGGGAGGTATTCATTTAGTATGCAAAATGCATATCGCGGCAAATTTTATTGGTCCTGTCACATCGGATCAGATACTGATTTGTTCTGGCTTCTAAATAGAGTTCTCATCTCTGTTTGCTTTGTAAATTCCTTCTGTTCTCCCTGGATCACTTTTCTCCCTCTCCTTCTCTTTATTACACGTCAGATTGTTATCCCCGCTTCAGAGATTAAGCTAAAATGTGACATCAGATAAGGTGACTTGACCTTCTGATTGAATGGAGTCTGGAGTTCCCAGCTCGTGTTCCCTGGGCACCTGCAGTACCAGTCACAGTACATCTAACAGCTGATGGTTGCTACCAATTCCTCCTCTCAAAATTTGAAATAAGCACTTGGGAAGTGTTTAACTTGCATGGTCCTATACACAAGGGAGTATCTGGCATTCTGGTTATTTTCAGCTGTGCTTTCCCAGCACATCAGCATCCTGTTTAAGGGGAATTGGAAAATAGATGAATTAATGGCCTCATTAGTATGGCAAACTTATCATTCTTTGAAAAGCAGATTCATAGACATTTGGCCTTCATTGAGGTTTTTCCAAGATTCTCTTTCTACCTGCTTGTTATCGGAGGACTTCATTGTCAGTAGGATACAGATACTGATTATTTTCTTTTAGCAGCTGCTCATTCACCACACAAGAAAAGGTCTTTAAACCGCTTCCTTCCTTGGCAATTTCCATCTCTTTTCTCAGGCCTTATATCTCCAGTGATTCCTTGGCTGCATATAATGGAGTTTCCTTGTTTTAAAAGAAAACGAAGTTATAGCTTCTGCCAATGGGCCGGCTTGCCTTTTGTCACTATTTTGTCTTCATCTGGAACCTTCCAGGCCAAATCTGTCACTACTTTTCCAGTTCTGTTTTTTGTTTTTGGTTTTGGTTTTGAATTTAATTTTACCCTTTTTGAATAAGGATTTTATACTTAGACACAACTAAAAATTTTAAGTGGAGCAATTTTATGTTAGATTTCTGAAATATCCCGTAAAAGTTCCCAATTATTTAGATTTTGTAAAATAAGAAGAAAGGATAATAATATTTGCCAGCTTTGGCCATGTTTGTAAATCCAGTATGAAGACTTTATTTTAGAAGATTGTCTCCCTCTGTATCTTATGACAGCCTCCAAAAATCATTGTGTTTCTGCCTGAAAGAAAAAATTTAATTTTAATGATAAATGTGATTTGCATTTTTAGAAAAACTGATCACATGCATGAAAAACGAAGTAATTTCTCTGCTGAAGGCATCATGGGGTGTAATTAGATGCTGTTGTGAAAGCGTGTGAACAGAAGTGATTTCAGGCTGATGAGTCAGTGGCTCAGGGCAACAGTCAGATGGCATAGTTCTTTTTTTAGCTGTGTATATAAGTAAGTATTAATAAATAAATACGCTTGTGTACAGTTTATGCAATTAAGAACTGTAACAGCTTACTTGAAACAATTCTGGCATCTTTGGGGGAGAGGGACTAATAAAGAAAGTATGATTACATAGCTCCTTTTGGAACTGCACTCATTGCTCACATCAAAAATAAGCAGCAGCGAGAAAGTCCAGAGGTCTTTTGAATGCAGCTGAGAAGTACAGTCAGTGTGATTTCAATAACATCAAATTCAGGAAGACGACGTGGTTCACAGCACCAGCACAAAATGCCCTTCTCAACTGCAGTAATATATCGCTGCAATCAATCTCTGTAATGAAGGCCTTCTATGTGCTGAAATAGTCTTTTGCAGTTTTATATGTAGTCTTTCTGTGGAGGATCAGAGTGCAAGAATATTGTTCCCAATAGCTAGATGGCTGAGATCAGAATTATCAGCAAGCTTACTAGAAGGGGAGCTTGTTTTGTATTCCCCTTAGAAGCAGTTTGCTCTGTGGGAGGAAAATGGTGAACATCAGCAAAGCTCATAAATTTTCCATTATTTCCCATAGACACAGTATGTCAAGGACTAGAATCTGTATTTGCATCATGCTTCTTGCAAGCCACCAGCAATTTTAAGCTTTGCTGACTTTGATCAGGAGCTCCCCAATGTACCTTTAGTTTGTCAGTTTTGTGGTTGGTGCCAATGATATCCAGAGTACAGTTGGCACTGGATGAAGAACAGACAGAGAGGAAAATCAGGAAACTTAACCCCTTTAAGAATGCTTAGATGCTCTGGGCAATGCATTTTCCATTTGGAAGTCCAGTCAGGAAGTCAGCTCCGAACACTACGTATTTTGAATGGTTTCCAGCCCATCATTTTTCCACCTAAAGGCTGTGAGATTGTAGCCTTTAAAATGCTGAAAGTGTTTCAGTGCTTTGGGTTGGAATTGTTTCAAAATTCTCCCTCACAGATGGTTGCACTGTTAAGGAATCAGCCTCTCTTAAATCAGGAAATGATGCAATCTATTTTGTTACTCCAAGACAGATTTCTGGGGGAGATCCTTTTTGACTCCAAGGCAGATTTCTAGACGAGTTTTTGATCTTTCTATGGGACTTGAAAATGGCCTTCCTTTTTCTAGCAGCCAACAGAACACTTTGCCATTTCTTTTCAAACAAACAACATTTACAATACTTTGTTTACCTTATTGAAAAACTAAATGTTTTGAACTCCTTGCTCGATTCACTATTCCAGTACTTATGGAAATGTAGGTAGGTAAAGAATGTCTTCCATGCCTCCATTTTATAACTGGATTTTTATTCAGTTAAATAAGACCCTGAAAAAGGGTCTGGGAAAACAATATATGATAGTTTCCATATTCTGAGCTCTGAAGATCCCAGTGCTGTTGGAAAAATAATGGGCCTCTTTTTCAAATGGAAAATGTGATGACTTCTGGAATGAATGTATTGTAAAGGGACACTAGAGAGCAGAAGAAATGCTTTTGTTTGAAAATCATCCTGTACTTTGTGTGTGTGTGAGTGTGCATGCATGCAAACTACAGTTAGGGGTTTTTTTAAAGTGCAGGTGATCCAAAAATCTTTTTTTTTTTTTTTTCTTTACGTGTATTAGTCGTTAAATGACTAAAATAGATTCCCATCTTTGGCTTAGATTTTGCTTTCATTTAAAGTTAAGCAAGCTGTTATCACATAAGGATGGACTCTCTCTAACAATGCCAGAAGTATTTATTTCAGTCTTGTTGCATTTTATATTCATCTTGACTTACTTTCTAGCAGTAAATAAATTATTTGATCCAAATAAATCACATTTTTCAGTACTCTGCCTTCATCCACACTTTTGTGGCCTGAAATAAAACAAACCAAACCTAAATCAGTGCTGGAGAAGGACGTATCCCTGGATTCCAGGACTGAGATAAAGCATTCCCAAGTGATTTACTAGGTATTGTATGACGAAGACTTGCTTCACAACTCAAGTGTTTTTTTAGGAGTCACTGCAGTGCAAGTGATAACTAATCATCACCATAAAATGCAAATGAGGCATATTAAACTGGATTTATGTGAAATACATGCCTGTTGAGGTTAATTTTGTGTGTCTGCTGGAATTTCCATTTTGCAAGGGGCTGGCAGTGCCGCTACAGCACAGCAGCACACTGCCCTCCACCGGGGCCCCGTTAGTCACAACCACCGCTCTGACAGCAGGCTCCGCAATGCAGTGTTTCTTTCATTTGTTTTCAGTGGGGTTTTTCCCCCCCTTAAAAATAAAATCAAATTAAAGTAAAAAACCCTGAAAGCAGAAGATATGAAAAGGCCAGATATTCAATGTCATTATTTGGGTACCCTCTGCAGAGAGAGAAGCGTGAAGACTCCTAAGTGTTGCAGGCTAAAGCCTAGTTAGGTAAATGGTAAATATTCACAGGGGTTGGTTCCTAATTCTGTTAGTTGGGTCAGCAGAGCCATTATCCAGAGGCAATGGCAAAAAGCTTCTTTACAGGATCTGTACCCAATTAGTAGCAGTGACATAGCTGAAAATTGAGTTTCAGTTATACTGTTTTTTAAATACCATTGTTCTGCAGACAAGTTGAAAAAAGGTCTGTACTTTGAAGGTACAAGGTGTTTGTTATACTGACGTCACTGCATCTGAAGGGTGGACTGCAATTCTTTTTTTTTTTTAAATAAAATATTTTTTGGAAAAAAAAAAAAAAGAATAGTTGCACTAGTTGAGACACTGCTTGTGGCACAGACTGGCACCCCAGCAGAAAAACCTTATGCTCCTGATGTTGGGTAAATTGTTGGGTAAAGTGACTGAAACTTCCTGAGAAAAATATGCATTTAACCCTTTTTTAATCTTTGGCAGGATTGACTCAACATTTAGTTACAGACTACAAGCAAGTTGTAGAACTTCTAGAAGAAGGAATAGCTAAAAGGTATTTCATAAAACAAATCAGCTCCATCTTTATTTAACACTTCTTTTATCATGTGTTGATTTCACTGATGTTTATTTTACTGACAGTGTTGCCAATGCTTTGTCGTGACAGGATGTCAGATTTGCTGATCCTGCACATGATGTACACATATTATGTATCCTCATATCATCTGCAATAAGAGCTACAAGCACTCATGAAGTTGTTTCTTCAAAACTGATCCCATGCTGACTTATCCACAAAATTCAACCATCTGTCTTAGATAAAAAATGCATGCCAGGAAAACTTTTGCTGTAAACAGAATTCCATTTTTCTCTTCCACTTGCTCAGGACACTTTAGACTGTATAGCTTTCAACTCACTTGTTGATGTAACTTAGTGATTTAAAACTGCTGAAAAGATAGCGTATTTTTATTTAATTTCTAAAAGTATTTGTTTTATAATTATTTTTTTAACTTTTTATAAGTGTTATTTTAAATTCTTAGTCCAAGTCATGCTCCTTTGTTGTGAGAGAACTACGGAAATTGGCACACCAGTGAAACCAATGATTTGGGCTCTCATTAATCAAGACACTTTTTTACGTTTCCAACAGGGAGCCTCAGATATCAATACAAGTGCCATTACAGTGATGGAAAAGAGTTATGTTTAAAAGGATCCTCCAAATAGAGCTCACAGGTCCAAAAATGATATTAAGTCTTATCATAAAAGATGTCAAGATTAGAGTACCAGTGATGCTGGGAAGTAAATAAAAACTAAGCTGCATTATCACAAAAACATAGAATATATAGCAGGATTCATTTTTGCTGCTTCTGCTTGTAGCAATCAATAGATGAAACTCTATGGTAAGAAGAGACTTTTTCAGAACAACAGAATTCCAGTCTGTCTACTAGCATAATCCTACAGTCATCTCATTTCTAAGGAAATAGAAGATGTAGAGAAAACAAAATCAGAGGTTCAGTATTTTGTGTGTAAGTTTTTGTGATGCTGAAGTTTCAAACTTTGTCACTTCCATGAAACCAAGCAACTTCTCTTTTTCTGAGTAGCTTTTCAAAAACTTATTTGGAATATACAGGAAACTCCTATTTACCTATAGTCTTTATTTTTATGAAATATTCTGCAGAGTATTTATTAGCACATTATAAATGCAAAAAAACTACTTTAAAACATCTGCAGTCTGGGAAATTATGCTAAATGAACATCAGCAAGATCTGAGGAATAAAGAAGATGGTGAACAGATTGCAATTGCCCCGTATGGCCGGAGGCAGGAGAGGAGCAGATGGGGTATGATGGCTCCAGGTCAGACTATACAGGAAAGATAGGAGGGGAAGCTCTCCTTGAACATGGGTGGTGCCTTTCATGGGGGAGAGGGCAGCTCCTGTACTAACAAAAAGCAGAGTTTACTGAAGGCATTTTTTTCTACCACTTGGTTTTATCAGGCCATCACCAGCCCTGCTCTGGCTGCACCTGTCCATTATAAAATAAACAAATATCATTTTCAACATGCAGTCATTATTTTTGTTATAACTCTCAGTGTTGGTTTTGGTTTTTTGTTGTTGTTTTTTTTTCTCCTGACACTTTGCAATACTCGGTCTCAAATGCTTAAGAATAAAATTTTTTTAAATGCAGGAAATACAAATTTCCAAAAGCATGGCCCTGGTGCTGTGTAAAGCAAAACAACCAATGACTCTAGATAATATTATCGGAATGGTTCTAAATACTAAAAATGTACACCATAGGCCATGATGAAATAGAATATATGGAAAACTAACACATCCCATTAAAATGCTCACATGGGTTGCGAGTAGTTGGGATGTGAACTTGCCCTCCAATTACCCTGTGTATTGTCAGAGGTGAGAAGCAAGTACTAACGCTTCCCCCTCCAAATCCTGGGGCACTTTCTATTTCTCTTTTGCTTTATAAACTTCAGTGCTTCCCTTGTATTCTCTGCCCACTGTAGAGCTGTTTTCTGTCTTCTGCTCTTTGCCTAAGTGTTTGTCTTCCTCCTCCAACATCTGGAGACTAGTACACGTTCTCCTTTTTCCTCAGCTTAGGCTCACTTATAATCATGATGCACTAGACTGCCTGTAGCTTTTGGCAGTGCCCGTTCACATGGTTGTGGAGGTGTAGGAAGCAGCGCGCCATAGGGAGGAGAGTCCTGCCTTTGGCCTCCTGTGGCAGTACGCACCGCTGCGGCTTTCTGTTCTCTAGCGCAACTGGTCTCTGCAGTACTCTTGACAGCTGGCCTCTTAACAAGAACATGGTTCCACAGTCCTTGTCTGCACTACTAAAATTACCTGCTGTTGTTGAGGGTAAGTTTGCAAAACTGAGGCTAAAGGCTGCGCGTACAGCCCATATTCAAGGGAAGCTACAAGAGTGGCAAAGGAAAAACCTGTGACCCAGCTTCTGACTTAGGCAAAACCCTCCTTTCTTTGGGTTCGTCTAATCGAAACAACAACAAAATAAGTAGGATTTCCAAAAGTTTGTGTTACAGAGAGAGTGGGAGAGTGCTGCCGTTCTTCCTGGGCCTGGTACCTGCTGGCCAGAGTGCAGTGGGTCAGAGGGCTGGAGCCAGATGACCCGTCTGTCCACATGGTAAAGCCAAGCAAGTGCTACACGAGTGAATCACAGCATGCATTTGGTACTCATATGTGTAGACTAGCTAATCTCACTGGACTCCTCTAACAGTGTAAAATTACTGTATCAGCCCGGTGACAGAAGGGAGCCCCAGAAATGATACATGAAGCTTTTTGGACCCTTTGAACTGCCAAGAAATAAAAATGGGGATGATATGGAGAAAAAGTACTGGGCCAGTATATTCAGTGGTGTTGGGGGCGAGCTGTACAATGCTGTTGCTGGCTGTACTTCTCTGCTGTGTTCTACACTTATGCAACACCTTACAACTATGCTGTAAGGCTACTTTAAGATATTTCTTCAGAGTGCTGCTGGTGGACAAAAACACTTCTAACTGACTCTCGGTTTCAACCCTTTCAGGTCTTCTGCCAAACACTTTGTGATCAGACCCAAGAATACAGCCTACCATATTCTCCAAATTCCACATTCCTTCATCTTAATTTATCTGCTGTGTTTGTTATTGTTGCTTTCCCTGAATACAGGGAAATAAGCCCTTGTAATTGAATGGTTTGTTCTTCTTTCTAGAATCACAGCAGCTACACATATTCACAATGCCAGCAGCAGATCCCATGCTATCTTCACCATCCATTACACTCAGGTTAGCTAAAAATAATCCAACTTCCTTTTCTCTTCGCTCTCAAAAAACATTGTTCAATGTGTTGTGCATTGTTTACTTGTCACTGTTTTGTGCTGTTTGTAATAATCTCGGTGGAAGCTGTTACTTATTTCCTTTGGATCACACTGCAGATGTGTTACACTTCATACACCACCTGATGTGTTGAGTGTTTACTGAAGTATTCTTGTTCCTTTATGCAAGCTTATAGTCAGAAGTGATGCCAAAGACTCACTGTGAAAAGAAATGTTTGAAGTTTTAATCAACCCTTTGAAATGCAATACCCGTTTTAGGACACTGTGAAAATTATGTGTGAATATATTTGAAGTTATGTTTTGTCGCACTTGTTTAGGATCCTTAATTGAAGTACAGCATTAGTTTAACACTTACCAAAATTTTGCATCTGTCCAGCTTTTCAGATGTGCTCATCTCTTTAGCACTTGGCATCCAGTACTCTCCCAGAGACAATGCACCCTTTCTCTGGAGGAATTATATCCTTCCCTGGCAGGGAAGTTGTTCAGTGATCCAATAGACCTTTTCTATCTCACACTTCTAACATCCTGTAATCACAGAACATTATGGGGTATTTTTCAGTAGTTTCACAAAAGACCTTTGGAATACATTAGCGGAAAATAAGTCTGCAAGATCTACAAGAAAACCTTTCACAGTCGCTAGGCAGTAAAGGTTTTTTTCAAGAGGAAATCGGCATAAGAGGGTAGTTTCTCTGTTGGGTGAGAAAGCTGTTGAGTTAATGGTTTGAACGTAGTCGGTGGGTCAAGGTCACAAAGAAAGGCAGCGAGACAGTCATATGTACAACTCGATTTCAAACAAAAGAGTACATCTGTTTTATTTTCGTTAATTAATTAAGAGGAATAATTTTCTTTATTCATAATTTTCTCTTCAGGCTATATTGGAGAACAGTCTCCCCTCTGAAATTGCAAGCAAGATCAACTTAGTGGACCTTGCAGGCAGGTAATAATATACTGAGGGGCAAAAAGGTAATTTTCTCTGAAGATGCTGGTAGTACTGTCTTAAAAGATGAAATATAATATTTTAAAACTCCATTAAACTAACAATGAGCCTGACTTTTGTATACAGTAACAAGGAATATTGAGCTAATATGGTCTCTGTCATCTGTTCTTCCACACTGGGTATTGGATTTCACTGGGGAAGGGAATTCCTGGGTCCCAAGATCTAATGCTGTGCTGTTGCATACATTTCAGGTAATTCCACTCAACCCTTATTCTTATTAAGTGGCTTTTCCAGTAGCTATTGGTGGAATTACCAAATCTGAGCTTGAAAAGAGAGGGAAAAAAAGGAATGTGTTTCTCATGGCTGCCTGGCACAGGCAGGAGAAAATAGTCATATCTTACTGCATATGTTGTTCATGTTCCAAAAGTTCCTCAGTCTCTGATCTTAACTATGCATTTCAGTGAGGAACGTGTGGATGTGACAGAGAACAGAAAGATGGAAGTTGTGCTTAAGAGTTATAGAACAGTTGGAGAACAGGACATTTTTCTTTCTCAAGAATGAAAATTGCCATTGCATGTCTGAACCAAGAAAGTAGTATTGAGGGGATATACAGACTTTTGCACTGAGCCAGTCTACCCTTGCAGAGTTGTGAAATGTATGTTGTTTGGTTTTTTTTTTTTTTTCAATTCAAAACCACTATGATTGGGTTGCCCAGTTCAGGCCTGAATTTATATTTTGATGAGTCTTTAACAGGTCTTTAACATTTGTGCCAATGGCCTTTGCTCATGGTTGTTTGGACTTTCTGAACCAGAGAGCAATGTATAGTATTCAAAGCCTGTTTTTTTAATTGCAAAGCTTCAATTTCTGTTTTCTTATATGTCAGAAAAATACATAATGTTTCATATTGATTGTATGGTAATAATTAAGTAGTTTTGTTTGGTTCGCTTTGTCTTTTTCCATGCTTATGTGCTACAGTGAAAGAGCTGATCCCAGTTACTGTAAAGATCGAATTACTGAAGGTGCCAACATTAACAAGTCATTAGTTACACTTGGAATTGTCATCTCCACTTTAGGTAAGCACAGTAGTTCTTCACGGAAGGGCAGTGATAAAAGCATAACGCTCACCATGGGCTCTGTCTTAATGTTTATCTATATTTACAACAGAACCTGAACAGAACAATGGTGTGGCATCTTCATAAACTGTAATGACATCTAAGAAAATTAAATAGGTATGACAGAAAAAGATAACCCCTTTCCTGAGCTCTGTGGTATTTCTCCTTCAGCACAAAATTCACAGATGTTTAGCAGCTGCCAGAGCATAAACACCATAACAAGCGAAGGGGAGAGCAGTCATGTGGACAGTCCTTCGGCAGGCAACATCGGTGGGACCAGGCGACCGGCTTACATCCCATACCGTGACTCCATCCTCACCTGGCTTCTGAAGGACAGTCTGGGGGGCAACTCCAAGACCATTATGGTTGCCAGTGAGTTTGGTTTCTATTCATTGTTAACATTTTGCACTACGTTACCCCCTTAAAGTACATCTCTACTGCAGTGAGAAGACAGCTATATCACTTAGAATCTGTCCTTGTAAAGATTTTCATAAATACTTCATTGGATACTCAAGGAAATGAAAAGGTATGGTGATTGTGCATGAAGTTAAGCTTAGAGTCTTTCCAAGGTCATAACTTTGATTTAAAGTGACTTATTCACTTATAAATACAGTCTTGAGAATACATTCTCTGTGAGCTTGATGAAATATCCCTAGGGATTTTTTTTTTTTTTTTAAAGAAGCAAGACTAAAAAAATCCACCTTTTTGAAAAGTGCTGAGTTAAACTGATTACTTTTTAAGCTAGTGTTTCTTTTCTATTTGCTTTCTGTCTGCAGCTGTCTCTCCTGCCAGCTCCAGCTACAACGAGACCATGAGTACCTTAAGATATGCTTCAAATGCCAAAAATATTATTAACAAGCCCAGAGTGAATGAGGTGAGACCTTGAGTTCTGCTTTTCATTCTTGTTCTGTTTTCTTATGTGTATTATTTAAGGTTTATTCAGTATATCTACTCTTTGAATAAAATTCATACCTCTTTTTCCCATGTTAATGAGAGCTGAATATGAGCCTGAATATTACATAAATAATTTCCTTGATCCCCTGCAGCTTAAACCATTTAGAATTTCATACCTATTTTACATCTTCATTGAGTTTCAATCCTCCTTCTCCTTGAATTTTTATGACAGGTATGTTTACCCTATGTCTTTATCCTAAATATTGGCAGAGTTACAGATCTGTTAGGATTTTTTGTTACTATTTAGTCTGTTACTGTAAGTGCAAGTTCAGTTAAGTTGCAACCTTTCCTTTTGGTATGTTGCATTCACTCTCTTAAGGCTGCAAAGTCAAGAATTCAAAAGTTAATATGCCAGGCCTAGCATAGCCTATGTAGTCTCAATTTGTCTTCTTTTCAGTACACAAAATGATGAAGCCTTTAAATACATGGGAACAATTTTTGTCACAGAACCCTAGCTTCATTCATTGCACAAAATAGGCCTGTTCCAGGTACAAACTCTGACTGTACAGCAGATTCTTCTGTTCAGTTGTGCAGGGGTCCTTCACAGGCTGCACAAGTTAAAAGGCAGCAAGGTGTTAAGGGGAGAGTCTGATGCTGCCTTGGAGGGCTGGATTCTGTCACTGCTGCTGCTACAGCATTCTTGTTCAATGCTAGTCCAGATGCTTAAAGCAAACTTTCAATGTGTACTTATTCCTCATTTTCCACCCTTACACCAAATCTGCATTTATCAAATGGGAAAAACGTAAACTCTCCTAATCAAAGATGTGCTGTTAAAACACATCAATTAGCAGTTGTGGAGGTTTTAGGCAGTATAGTGATGAGAACCGGCAGAAAAAAATCCATGGGGAAATGCATGTATGTCTTCACAGCAAAATTCAAATAGCACGTAATAATAAAGATCTACAATCACACATGCTAGAAATATAAAAACCTTGAATTGCTGCTCTTTAACTGAGCATTCTTCCCCTGGCATTCTGTATGAGGCTGCCGTCCTACAGTGATTATGTAACTGAAGGACTGAATCACAGTGTATCTATTTAAGGGGACTGAATTAAGGTTTCAGAAAAAGCCTTGACTCCAGCATTTCCTAACCTTTGGGCAGTTGACTTTACGACTGTAGTAGTGTTCTCCTGTGATTTGGCCTGAGTGTATCAAGATTTTATCCATAGATAAAAGGACAGAATCTTAGAGATGAACTTAATTTATTTGCTTTCCTAATGATACTCTGTTAAATCTTGGGCAGAAGGAAAACCTTCTAATCCAAGGTTTCCCAAATTTAATTTGCCTCCATATTACCAGTGCCTATAACTAGTTTTTTAGACTTCACTAGTGTCAGCAATAGTCTGTTTTGTTTTGGCAGCAGCAGTTCTCAACTCTGTGACAGGCCACAGGGGAGTAAACACAGACCTCCTGGGTTAGTCTCTTGTTACTTACAGCTTCTCAGCCTCCCAACTTGTGTGCCCATCACCCTCTTGCACAGCCCATGCTAGACTTTTAACTCCATCCCTTCAGCTAGCTGCCGCCTTCTCCTCACTGCAAATTGACCTGAGCCAAAGTGTCACTGGCAGCCCAGAGAAAGTTGGCTCTTGACCCAAGAGTTTCCTTGAACTGTCTGCAAAAAGCTGGTTTCCAGAAATGGCCTGTGCAGAAATGCTTACTCTGAGAGTGAGATAAAAGCCTCCACACAAGCAGGCAGGACATGTTTTGTGCATGAGCTGCAAGGGCTTTTAATACCATGGTGGGTGACATTCTGGCTTAGTCTCCTCTAGCCTGATTTTCTCCTCTGCATGACAGAAATAACAGCATTTTTCTGACCTGATGGGACTATTTTGAAGGTAAATCCATAAAAGCAGTGATGTATCCAGCTATTGTCATGATGGGAGCAAATACTGTGGTAGGTCTATGTTCAGAAAAGGGATGGAACAAAGTTTGTGGAAAAGAGAACTTAACAAAGATGGGAACCACCTGCCCTGAGGCAGTACATCCCAGGGGCCTGGCAGAGTGGGGCAAGGACCACTGCCGTGAGTGTGCCTGTTCTCCTCTACCCCTGGCTCTTGGAACAGCTCTGCATTGATTTCTTCAGCTAGAAATTTTTAAAGAATGATTTTTTCAACATCTATGTCTCAATGTTTCAGGATGCAAATGTAAAGCTGATCAGAGAACTGCGAGAAGAAATTGATAGGCTGAAAACTATGCTGATGAGCTTTGAACTGGTACGTAGGAACACTTCCCAACCGGAACTCTAATGGTGTTTTAGGTAGCTACAGTAGCTTACTTTCATCTTATCTGTGTATCTTTCCCTGTTTGTTGTAACTGGAGGGAAATTAAACTGTCCTCTAAGTGATTTCATGATGATTGTAAGGCTAACTGCATTTCTGTCATTTCTCCTTTTTCTGGCATTGTATTGATAATCCTGAAGTGTAAACAGTTTTGTAATGATTAGGAAGGATTTCCTCGCCTGTTTTTCATGGAATTGGATGGTTTCGTTGTCCGGAAATACTGTGAAGTAGAAATATTGTATTTGTAGGGATATGGAAGCACCAAGCCAGTAAAAAATATTAATCATTGATGTAATTTCCCTGCCAGACTTGTTACAATCCTCTTTCCCAAAAAAGCAAACTAGTAGACCTCAACAGTATTTTTGAGGTTTCACCCTGCTTGCACACTCTGTCCCCCAAAAGAAGTTGTGAACATCTGTGAGCCCTCACAATACAGCTGACACTCTTTGTGGCTTTCTCCTTTGGAATAATAATGGTGTCTTGGTTTTCCATGCCATGGAGAGCACATCTTGCTGGGAGAGACTGGAACTACAGTCCAAGATTTATTTACACAGAAGTATCTCTCTGTTAATGCTCTTTCACCAGTTTTTCACCAAAACTTGCAATATCTAGAGAGGTGTAGACTAGATGCCAGAAGGCAGCATCAAAAGTCTGTGTATTTTGTCTTTCCCCCTGAAATCCTGGAGAGTGAAAGAACATGCCTGCCAGTTGTGCGCAAGGAAACTAACATGTAGATCTTGGTGGCTGTTTTTTGTACAGAGGAATTCCAGTCCTTCTTGGAGTGATGATAGGGATGGAAATCTGTCTGAGCTGGTTCTTCAGAATGAAATTAAGGTGATTATGATCTATTTGATGCTTTAACTCTCTCCTGTTTCATTGGGCCACAGGGGATGGCATTGCCATGGTTCTAAAACCACCGTGAAAATGTTTTTCTCCTAATCCTTTCCTGTTTGCTCTGAATATGCAGGAAAATGCCATCCTTAATGCATATGGGGTGCTGTCTACCAGTTTGTGATGAAGGTCTCATGTGCTTTATGGGATACTGTCCATTGCGTATCACTAAGTCTGCACAACCTACTCCTTGTTTGAAAGCTATCTCAATATATCACAGTATTTCATTATACAGGGCCTCTCTCTCCTAAGATTAAACTCCTCCAATTTATTCAAAGGAAACTATTGTGCAGTCACCAAATTACTAAGAAGATTTGTTCACTGGTGACCTAGAAAGGTTTTAGACATCTTAATTTTAAGTTTTGCTTAAAGACAGGCAAAAAAACTAGTTTGCATGATCATATATCTTTCTGACATTTTGGGAATGAGTCTTCAGTAGATTAAACCTACTTCACTAGGTGGTAGTACAGTTTTTACCTGATTTTTTTGTTGCCACAGAAATGTACTGCAATTAGAAATGCAACTGGTAAAAGAATTTTGTATCCACTAACTGGAAAAAAATGCTGTTCTTTTTGAAGCAATTTATGTATGAGAAAAATTAACCTGCTTAGTAAGTGAAACAGTTTCCTCTCCTATTCTTTAAGATTGAGCAATTGACCAAAGACTGGACAAGTAAGTGGACAGACAAGAAAGCCATCATGGAAGAATACAGTGTGGACATCAATAAAGACAAAGCTGGAGTAACAATAGATTCTAGTTTACCTCATCTAATGGCCATGGATGATGATATCCTCAGCACTGGAGTGGTGCTGTATCATCTCAGGGTGAGATATTGTTGCTTGTCTTATT
Organism: Scopus umbretta; assembly: GCA_013400535.1. Classification (NCBI taxonomy): domain Eukaryota; kingdom Metazoa; phylum Chordata; class Aves; order Pelecaniformes; family Scopidae; genus Scopus; species Scopus umbretta. The sequence continues at coordinate 31,083 of VZTL01047440.1, forward strand.
TTTCCCTTGAATTTGAAAACACTTGTTTTCTTTGGAAACAGAGAGTGTTGAGGTGGCATTACAACACCAACTATCAAAGAATAAAGGCCACAGCCCACAAGACCCAGATAACAGGGGGGGGGGAAATCAGAAAAGGATACATGAAAATGGAGGAGGAGAAGATTTAATATATGAAATAATAAGTTGGCATCTTATTGAATGCATGTGCAAACTATTTGATAAGGTATCATAAACAAAGCAAAATTCTCAAATTAGGCATTAGTAGTTTGTCCACAAAGCACCAAGACAGGCGTGTGTGCAAACGTAAAGGATGGTGCTTAAAGTATACCAGACGTACTGGTCCAGATTTTGCTATGTACTTGTATACTTGAGACTGGAACACTTGTATATGTGTAATTAAAGATAAAAGTAAGCTTTAACAAGCACAAGCTCACTTTGGCAATGACTTCTGTATATTGCTCTTTTAACCCTACCAGTCTTGCCAAGCAGATTCCAGGTGTGTAGTTCGAATGGTAATTGTGGTAATTGTGATCCCACTTGAGTGGCTATTTTCTGGGATCAGGTAGCAATCTTGGCCTCATAGATATTGTTTTGTTGTGTAGCTGCTCATTTAAGGCAAGGTTTTCCTCAAGAAACTTTCATAACAGTGTATGTATACTACTCCACATTGCAGCTTATGATGTGTGTGGCTAGGTCTAATCGTTTTAGGCTTGGGTTTTTTTTTTCTTAATAAGGCAATGCTAAGCTGGACTTTAACTGTTTAATGTTGTTTAAATGAATGGAAATTACGGAAATATTGATGCTGTTTAACATAAAAGGAATGATGATGGGCACCTCTACAGAGGTGCACTCATTAGCAAAAAATGTGTTAAATATGGTTGAAAATCATGTGTCTGTCTACTAATAAAATATCTTAATTGAAATCTAGGTTTTATGCTACTTGACATAGTTTAGGGACACAGGATATTTTTTTCCTGTTAAAAAGCCACAACAAATATTTGAAACACAAATCATGCTGTTATTTATCATGTTGAATGAGAAACCTTACTAATTTTTCTCATGTCAGCACAAAAAAATTGTACCAGGTAATAATTAGGGACCAAATAATAATGTCTAGTGCTCAGCAACATGTAACTTGAACTACTCAATCCTGCATTAATATTAAATATTTATTAAAAGTAATTGCTACTACTTAAATGTTTATACATTATGTGCCATTCTGGAAGCAGCAAATATTTTCACATACTAATTTTGACAACACCTAAAGTAATTTAAAGATACTAATTTTAACAGAGAAACCTAGTTTGAGGGGGTCACCTTCTGAAGTCATTAGTGTCTTTCTGTCACACTAACATCTTTGTCCCCTGTTTCTTTGCTCCTAGATGCTGCCTTTTCTTTTCTTTGTGCTTTGCATCTTTTAGACTCTGGTGTCTATTACCTTCATCTGAACAGCAAGAAGGTAAAACATTAGTGGTTCCTTATGTATCACGGCTTCAACATACAACAGCACTTTACGTTGTACTTCTAGACAGAGGTCATGGCAGCAGTTTTCAGATCATGTAGAATAAACATTGTGTTACTCTCTTTATCTCTTGATATTCCACAGTATTAATTGCACTAATCAATGCTGTGCCTATGCTTAAAGAACCTTTCTTTCTTAGGTTCTGTTCTTTCTTTCTGGCTTTCATTAACAAAAGTATATGTTTTCCCTATAATTTAACTGACCTTTCAAATATGCTTAAAAATATGGGATTTTTTAATAGCATTTTAGAAAAAGATGTACTTCACGAACTTTTTTGAAAGTTGGAGTAATCCCAAACCTGAAGGGGGAAAGCAGTCCCACTCTTTCTGGTTCTATAATGCACCTTGGTAATTCTACCCTTAGTCAGGAAACACTGCCAGAAGAGAGTAGCAAGGTAAAAGCACTTCAACAGATACGAAGATGTACCTTGATATGGTAAGGTGGAGTTGTGCGATCATTTCTCCTGAATCATCTGTCTTTCACTTTTTCAGGTAGAATACTCAATAGTAAATTAGGAAAGAGTATAAATATTTAAATTATTAGCTCAGTAATAGCATTTGAAAAAATGAAATCGACATCGGCCTGGGTTATGGCTATTTTGTTTTCTTCTTTAAGTTGAGTTAGTTTGCTTGTATTGTGTCTGTACCTTTGCTCTCAGCTCCAATTTTAAGTCGTACTTAAACTCACCCAGAATCACTCCACTAACTGAGATACTATTGTGAATTTCATGAGCCAATACTGCTGTAATGTACTTTTCTGAATTAAATTGTATTACCAGAGAGTCATTTCAGCACATTGGAAAAAAAGTTTCTTTTGGAATTACAATAACTATTTATTTCTTTACTCAAGAAGACAATGGATAAAAGGGTCTTTTAGGAGTTGGTTTACTTCTCTTTGTATAAAATACATTTTACTAACTCGCTTGAATGTGTGAGGTGAGTCAAAGGCCATATGGATCATAAGTTTTCTACAAGTTGTGGCTAAGCCACGTGGATATTTTGTGGTTGAGTCCACTGAACATTAAGCTGAGGTGTAACTTGATTATTACTCCAAAGAATGGGCACTGGGCACAATCCAGCTTTCAGTTTCCAGCAAGGGAGTCTCAGCAGGGCTAGTAGCAGAGGGCTCTGTTGGTTGGTTCAGAGAGCTGAGCTCTGTAAGGAACTGAATGATAATAATTCCCTTTCCCTCCAATGCACAAAACCACTGTGATTTACCCATAATTATCCATAAATGCGTCATCTTACACCAATGCACAGCTTCCCTTTTCCCAGTCTTCAGGCTTCCGATTACTACTTCTTGCTTCATCGTTAAATCTAGGTTATAATATGCTTGGAGTAGAAAGCATATTCAATTTATTCTAATTAGAATACAAAAATCAAGGAGTTTAATGACCGTAATTAATTTTAATATGACTTAAAGAGTTGCCACTAAAGTCGTTTTAAAGTGCATTCTCTAATCAGTTTACAATAATCAAGTATAG
>VZTL01047440.1:34125-53498 GCA_013400535.1 Scopus umbretta
GAGGCAAGAAATGATCTTGCTTTGTTTTCCTAAGGAAAAAGATAGAACCGGTAATGGAACATACTAGACGGGTGGTAAATTCATTGGGTGTTTTGCTAGTTTTTTTTCTCATAGTATTAATTAAATGACTCTGTTTTATTGATATTTGGACTGTACCATAAGAATACTGTCTCCCTTCCATCACTGGCCCATAAAATGGTTGGAGTCTGCTTGTTCTGGAGACTTCTGTTCCTAGGCAGTTCTTTTCTTTGAAGTTATTGAATCTTCAAGTTTGGGAACTTGCCCATATACCATAATCACCAAGAAGAATTTTTATAAATGTCATTTAAGTTTTGGGAGAAAGTTCTCCTTTAGTAGTTAGTTTGAAGAATTCATAATCTATGACAAAGTTCCCTTATAAAATAGGAATTCTGTTACTTTTCTATCTGAAAAGCCTAGTTAACTGAGTAACCACTTTGCAGCCTCTTTCTTCCTGCATGGATAGTTAAAAAAAAAAAAAAAAACCCAAAAAAAATCTCATCTCTGCAAACAAGTCTCACTGTAAAAGTTCAAAGCATCAGAGCATGTGTTCATATTCAAAACATCTGTCTCAGACACAGTCCAAAAATCATCCAATGAGGGTTACTTCATCTACTGGAGTCGTAACAGGAGAAGGCTGACATAGCTGCAGGATAAGAAGTAATTGCTTCACTATAGGGGACAGCAGGCTGAAGTATTACAAAGTAGTAGGTAGAGTTTGCTCTAAACAATTCAGTCATTCAGAAGTGATTTATTTCAGGTATTTGCTAAGATGCTGTACCGAAGGGGTTTTTTTAATTATTATATATAATCCACTTTCAGTAACTGACTTAAATTAGTTCTTTTCTTGTTTTAGGAAGGAACAACCAAAATAGGAAGAAGTGATTCAGACCAAGATCAAGACATTGGTAAGAGAATGATATTACAAATTATTTTATGATATGGTCAGGTCAAACTAAGAGGTTTACATTTGTCATGTGTAATAACTTGGTAATGTTTCTGTTTGTCAGCTTTCTTTATAGAAGAAGGTAAGTAGAAGAGAATAATTGTTTAAGTTGGCTAAAATCTTTCAGTTGTTTTTCGTTTAAGAGGTCAAAAAGTCAATGTTCTTGACCTAATTGAGATCTCTCCAGAATTTTCTTCCCGCTTGTGAAATGCTACACTAGAGTTTAAAAATGTCTTCATCCAACATCCAAATCTTGGTATGTTCTGTCCTAAACTAGTGGCACAAGTGATCATGAGACATTCAAAATGCTTTTCAACTCTGCTTGGGCGGAGTATTTCAGATATAAAATCCAAATTCTTTAGAATATTTTTTATTTCATTTCATTTCTGCCCATAATTTTAACAGTCAATCTCAAGAGCTACAAATTATGATAGAGAGTTGAAATTTTATACTGAAATTGGAAACTTCGTGGAATTTCAGCTTCGGTTAGTTCTGCTAAGTTTGGTTAAGTTTGATTATTTTCTGCCAGTAGGTTAGTAAAATATAACTAATAAATGCCATAATGGCAATACAAAAATTCAACACAACAGAAGAATTTGCATGTCAGCTCACAAATCAGAAAGTAGTGTATAGTTTTCCAGAACCAGAAATACTTTAAAAGAGCAATCTCACTATTTTCAATGAAGTAAGTTTTTTCTGTGATTGGGTACTTGGTTAGCAATCAAAGACGACAATCTAATCTCCTTTGTCTGCACATGACATAGTTCTCTGAGGTATGAAGTAAGCAGTCATAGTGTCAAACAGTGTGTGGTACTTCATTCTGAGGGAAATAGTGCAAACCCAACCCCTTCAACAGGTGAGATAAAACAAATCTATACATTGTAGTTTTGCAGGGAGAGTGGATTGAAAGGGATCATTGCATGATAGACAACAACTGTGGGATTGTGACACTGCGACCAGTTCAGGGTGCACACTGCACTGTGAATGGATGTGAAGTCACTGGATCATGTCGTCTGTCACAAGGTAGGGCTTGCTTTTCCTGTGAATGCTGCATTATAATCAACTTACCTCTGGAGTTCAGAGACAAGGGTTTATGGAACTCATGCAAATCTAAGAAATACATCTCTCAGTCTCCTACTGCTGCCTAGCACCACAAGGTTTGATCCATGGCTAGAGCTTCCAGACTGGGACAAATATATTAAGTACGCCACAGAAAGTAAAATGAAGGCATAGGTGACAATGTTAAGACCCTTTTCGGCAGCAGTAGTCTGTAGCCTTCTGAAAAGAGAAGACCTGTAGTCAGAGGCACTGTTGTGGAAAGTAGTGGAGACTGGCTCTAAGCCAGCTGACCACTGGCAAGGATTTTTGGCCATTATGTAATATGGTTGAAACGACCTTCAACTTTTTGACACTGTGTTTAGGTCACTGTGTTTAGCCACTCTGTAGGCTATGGCAAATGAGCTCAGATGAAATCGATGAGGCTCCCATATCTTCAGGTTGTTTAAAATATAAACCCAAAAAACAACCCAACAATCCAATTTCTGGGAACTTGCAGTGATCGGGATTCTTAAAAAGAGAGTGCAAAAATGAGTTTCCAGCAGTGGGTGGGTTATGTTTTTGATATGAAGTCATGCTGGTCTTCAATATAAACAGGGAATTTACTGTTATGTTGAGTTTGCAGAGATCTCGAAGATTAGTTTGCTTGGATGCCGTCATTACAGAATGATAACTCTGCTGTTCCATAGTGGCAAATTTTAAAAATAGTTCTCGGCTCTGTGAAGGTCAGAAAGCTGTTGGTCAGAGTTGTTTCTTTTTTTTAACTTACTATTCTGTAGTAGTTTGTATATGCTGCGGTCTGTATACTGAAGTTAAGAAACTGCTAACATTCAAGGGACCAACTGTTTGATGAATTATGTCTCCATAGATTTCTAATTAATTTTTGTTCACAGGAGCCCTTGTTGTCCTTGGCAAGTCACATAAATTTAGATTCAATCACCCAGCAGAAGCTGCCATCTTAAGACAAAGAAGATCAGTGAGTTCTAAAACTGTATTTTTCTCTCCTAATTCTTCATTGATTTTCCGAATTATTTTCCCTCTTAAAAGCAAGCCTGATATAGATAATATTTCTTCTCATCATTGTATTTACTTGCTCCATTTCCTCCATCTAATGGTCTATAATGACACTAGGCCTTTTGTGGGAGGACACTAGTGCTTCTTTCAGATGTGCTTAGCAAAAGGTGATGCAGATCCCTTGAATAATTTAGTGTTCCCTATTTCTAGTCATGACTACAGTAGGATTGAAACAGAAAGGCAGAATGCTGCAATGAAAAGACCAGTTAAGAATCTTTCCACATTTGATAATTTTCTGAATTATCTTCCTTCTCTGTCATTTCACCATCCCAAATGAGGTATATATGAGGAAAATTTATGGGATTAAGTGCTTGAGTATTGTTGACTCTGAAAGTACTTAGTTGTTGCATACATCAGAAATAGATAAAATATTTCTTGGTATGTTAATCTCGGGAACTAACTACTGCAAGATATTATTTGGTCAGCTAGTTCAATAATGTTTAAAAAAAATTAGATAATTCTTAAAAAAGACTGGCACATATAACTAAAAAAACCTAACTTAAAGAATGTAAATTTTCTGGTTTGGGACACAGCCATGTTGTCAACTGATATTGGCAAGAATCTACCTTTTAAAACGGATTTTCATATAGTAGCATTTTATACTTTCCACTCAACTGTCCTTTTGTACTCACTTCTGTAGTTAAGGGGCTTAACTTCCATTTGTTTTCATTCTTAATTTCTTGATTAATGAAACATGCAGTACATTAAAAGAGCTACAAGAAGAGGACTACTCAGTAACAAATACTTAGCAATTTTGCAAATTATCAAAGACAAAGCAGAAGTGTAAGTGAGATTATAAACTCGCATGGGAGGTATTATGCAGCACTACACAGTAGTTAGCAATGGTGGTATTAATAAGTTGGAAGTTTCTGGGTTGCTGTGATATTTTTTTCTTCCTGTTCTCATGTCATGTGTTTTGTAGATTAATGAAACCCCACCCCTTCTGAGTTGTGGAGCTTTGGACTGGCTTAACTTGGATGAAAGTTGCACCCATTCTCCTCACTGTGTCCTTTCTTCTCTTGACAAGTAAGTTTAAAAAACCAACCAAACAAACATACAATTTCTCATGTGGGATGATGTCTGAAACCAGGGCTTGGTTCAGACAAAACTAAGTAGTGTATAGAACAGGTCCCACCATGATTTCAAGTGATCAAACAGAAGTGTCCAAGAACATGCATTGGCCAACTGACCAATATACAGTGTTATGACATCCAGGCAACAAACCTGAAAAATTATTTATTGATGCACAATGAATATTGATGCACAAGCAAGAAAATGCCTCAAATGAGACTGTCAGACAGCCTTAATTCAGTTCACTTGCATATCTGTATTATAGCTGTTTTGATATACTACCTAATCTATAATTTTTACAGTACACATAATGGACTTTTCTAGATATGATTTAGCCAAGGTAATTATTACCAATTCAGTTTTCCTGCTAATTTGTTGTAGAAATCAGAAGGTTTGTTTGTTAATAAATTCCCTTAAGTCCTCATTGAGCCCTTCATCTTGGAAAGCCATTGTGATTTTCTCTTTTTTTAAAACTGAGCAGTAAAAAAGGCATAGACTGCTTCCAAAATGCTGAAGAGCTGCTCATACTGGCAGTGTCTACTGTATGCTTTTCATGGCAGCAGCTTTCTGAAAGGGAAAGGATTGGTGTGATTAAGACAGTGATGAATATATATCAGGAAAATGAATTAAGATATCTCCTGTGTTTCAGTCCATAACAGTGAAAACAGACTATCACAGAATTAAATGTAATTGGGTTCTTTCTCTTTTTTAATTCCTTTCATCAATTGACATGTTAAAGGCAAGAAACAGTCATCTTCTCATTCATATCTGTTGATAGTTCTGCTTCTTACTAGAGTGTTTTTGGTGTGGTAACACACTGGGAATCTTTTATCTCTTTCTAGAGGAAGTATCTCATCTTGTTTTTATGAGCATAAAATGTTATCTCTGTTTTGAACATCGCTTCCAATCAATGGCTTGCTTTCCACCTTGGATAGTGTGTTTCTATGTGTTCTCTTTAATGTATCTAATCTCTGCATTTGCTTTTCATTTGCTACAGTGGTACCTTTCTGTACAAAATGGTGTTTCATTTTGTTTCTTTGCTGAGGTACATTTTGCCCATCACTGCTGTTATTTTCTTTGTAAAAATTACAAAGAATTTAAAAATAAGGTTTTGTCTAGTGACTTTCAAAAGTAGATACCAAATTGCTCTTTACATAGCTATTAAACGTCAGAGATGGAGCTTTTATCACAGAAATTTGTTGATGGTCCTAGAAAAACCTGCAGAAATCCCAAAGCACTGTCAATAGTTTAGCACAGAATTGCACTTGGTTTTCCCCTTTTCAACCTGACGAAACTGAAGAACATTTCTGATTGATTTTTTTCAGACCACATTCAGATAGCAGATTTGTTTATGTTGATCAATTTTTTTAATCACTCGGATGGGACTGTGCGTATTGCATTGCTTAACATTACCCTTATACTTACCTAGAGTGTTTCAAATGTGTGAAGTGTTACTTCAGTGGAAATGAAAAGCATTATGGTATTGCATTCGTCTGATTCTTATGAATGTCCATTTCTTACAAGAATAAGCTATAAACTGTGTCTATATTAGTTGTCTTTCACCTTACGTAAGCCAGTGGTCTTTTTTTCCTCTCAAATAGTTTTTTGGCAATGGTAAACTGAATTGATCCATTCAGCCTTCCTTTACAGTAACCAGTAAGCCTGTATTTCTGTCCAGACAAGTGGTTTTGCTCATGAAGGGGGTTATGGACATCTAGCCTAAGATCTATAATATGAGAATAAAACGAGGTATATGTGGTCTCTCAAATGTCCAGCTTTTGCGAAGAAATGTCAATGGCAAGTTCTAAAAGGTGTGTCTGAGGTACTTTGCAAACAGTAGTACAGGACCAAGCGGACTACAGGGAGTGCTTATTTGCTCATCAGTAAAAAGTCCAGGGGTCTTGTCTCTATCGGAAAGAGATGCTTAGGGGAAATATAGGAACAGGGCAAGCAATGTGTGTGTGTCTCTCTCCCTCTCTCCCCTCTCTCACTTGATATTCTTGATGCTTTCCCAGCTGCTAGCAATCTGCATCTTAGAATCTTCCTCTACTAAAAATTACGATAACATCTCTGTGTATAATAGGTTTCAGTTAAGGTTTTTTGCCTTCTTTTTGAACAACTTTATTTTTATTTTTACAGTCAAAAATGTAGAAACTGCAAAGAAAACAAATGTTCTCCTGAACTAAGGTAAGAATATTAATATGTCTAAATCATGCTGAATTTTTTGGCCCCTCTAGCTTTGTCTTTCTCCTGTGCTACACTGATTTCCTCCAGAACAGATGCGAACCAGGCTTCAAGCTTTAATTTGATTTTATCATATTGAAACAAGAATCTGTACATGCAGCTGAGTTATAGGCAAGTCTCTGCAACCATGTGCTTTCTTCATACTCGATCTTGTGCAAGTGGTTTACGCCTTTGTTGCATGTGTAACCTGTATTTGAAAGCCATGACTAGTTTGGGGTTTACGCTGAAGGTGCCATCGATTTACAATATATATGAATACTAAAATATATTAAATTTGATGTCAGTAGTAGGTAGTGTGAATACTTGTTGGTATATTGAAAATTCCCTGGGCAAATCAGGTTCTCTTCTGGCGAGAAGAAAGCAGCTTTATGGAAGAGTCCAAAAAAGAAGTCCAAGCATAGAACATGGTTCATTCATGCAAAGAAGCACAGCAGCTGCACACAAAAATAATTCAGAAATTGTTCAGCTTCTGTGGGTTTAAGTACTCTTTAATCAGGAACTGATGGTACTTTGCTTTCTTCTAGATTTTTTATTTCAGAACACGGGAACATATATATTATGGTAATGATTGCTTACAGTCTTATCTCCCATGCTGTCAGTGTGATGAGAGTTTTCTCACCTGCTTTTCATGGGTTCAGTTACCAGTTCAACGTCTAACTGTATGTTAAAATATTTTGAGAAATGAGAGAGAAAACAAATTTCTACTATTGCACCCAAATATTAAAACTTTAGGCATGAAACCTTCCTTGAAAAGGGTGTGATTCATTGTACTCTTACTTGGCTGCTTGCTCATACACCCTACACAGAAGAGCCCCAGCACCTTGAAATTCTGATGTTTGTTGTCAGCCAGCAAACACACAGGAGGCTTGTCACTGGCATCAGTCATCATATGATAGCATCACCACAAATAAGTAGATAATGAAGTTATCGCTCCCATCATTGCCTTAGGACCATACTGCATAGATCTATAAACCCTGATTTTGTTCTTTTGGTGGTTTGAAAAAAAAAAACAAAACAGGAGCTGTTCCATTAGAGTCCAGTGGTATAGCAGTACACTGAATTAATTTTAGCTGTTTGGAACATGTTTAAGCTCTCTTTCCTTGAAAATGCCAACATTGTTAAACTGGGAAAAAAAAAAATCATCTTATAAGAATGTGTGAAATTCTACTGAACTGGAAAGGAAACAGTGCCCGTAAATATGGCATCTGATGCTGGAGAACACAACACAGTTATTATTCTCATGTGGTATAGTTAATATGTCCGACTACTATTTGTAAAAATAATACTCTGAGTTCTTACTAACAGCTTTCATTTGAGAATTTCAGTGCTCTACAAATACAAGTTAAAGAAATATTTTGCATCTCTTAAAAGATCCCTCAAGTATGTCTTTTCACAGAGAAATGCACTGTGTCGATTACAGCAACTCTGCAACTTCCAGCAGAATCACGTATAGTGGGTTAGCAGGGGAACTAACTGATTCTATATATAACTGAAATTGTAAGGGCAAAACCTGTGATAGATTGTCATTCCAGCTGAACTGGAATTTAGCAAGGCAGTGGTGACCTTTACTGGAGTGTGTGGCTGCGTCTTGTGCCTGTGACTCCTTGCCAAAAAGAGGTCTGTTTTAGAAATGTATTTACAGGGTTGCCTTAAATAAGTTGTTGCCTTTCTGTTGTTTTGGGGGCTTAGGCAAAGAAAAAAACCCGAGGTTCTGTATGGAAAGGCTGAAAAAAGCCACAATAAAACAAACAAACAAAAAAAAGCACAGGTGTGCTCTTTCTGTAAGCAAGCCAGAAATCCGAATGATATTTCACCTGATGGTAATTTCCGTGAAGGGGATTACTCTGTGTGTACATTTCCAGAGATCCCTTAATTCTAAAGGTTACTGGCTCTTCTGGCTGTTTTGACTGATTGCTCGTTCCCACCTCCTTGCCCTCCACCCCCCAACTTTTGCTTTGAATTGTGCGAGCAGCACGGCTTCAGGAGGCCGGAGGCGGGGAGCATACGCGGTCTTCGTGTCTCCTTCATCGCTCTTCCCTTGGCTTTAGGGAGGAGAAGGGAGAGGTTTGAGCCTCTGTGCTAGGCAGAAGCAGATGTCCGATCCCATGCAGCTGCGTGGTGCCTGCTGCTGGGTGATGCTCTGAGGGCCCCGGATCGGACACGGGTGGAGGGGGGGGAATGAAGCGGGGATAGGGGCGTAAATCAGTGGATAGGCTTGTAAGCCGGACTTGCGATTGCTCTCAGTGCTGGGATTTGCAAGGGTGCAAAATGCCTTGCCAACATCTTTTTTCCTGCTTTATTATTAACTCTTCCTCCCCTGGAAAAAATCACATGTAAAAGAAAAATGGGACTCGAACACTAGGCAGCCAGAAGGATGGGGAAGCTAACTTGACTGATGTTTTCTTTGGGAAAATTGGCAAATTTCAGCTTTTAGCAACAGTGGTTATTTTCACTTGAGTTTCTCTGTTTGAGCTTTAAGGTTTTGTTGCAGAAGGCATTCAGCCTCACCACAGAGCTATTGCTGCCATAGTTACTGAAAACTGCATTATGCTGTAGCAGCCGCCAGCCTCTGCATCAGCAGTGGAAGTGTTTAGGGAAGAGGGGAGGAGAATTGCACAATAGGATCCCGGAGAGCTGACGACAAAACAGGCTGGAAAAAATGTGGATTTACGGATGGTTCATTTAGCATGCGTCCTGCAAACTTTGTGGAGAGAAAAATGAGATGGAAAACCAATCCAGCAGCACTGGTATAATATGAAAATTTTCTCAGTAATTTGTGATTATCTTTAGTTTAAGGTTGGTGTCTTTCTGCTGGTTTAGTTTTACTTGCTGTTTTTAAAGGTTTACTTGGAGGAGGGGTAACTTGACACTTCTTGCTGCATTTGGTACACCTAGAAATCTGCATGCTTTTATGAAATGCTATGCAGGGTTCCCTTTTTTTCTATGCTGTATGCCAGTCCTGTGAAACTATGATTTTATGTATGTCTTGATACCTACAGAAGTGAAGCTGTTTGTCTTATGCTTGTCCTGAGGTTATAATATTTCCTGCTAGAACTATACTGAGTGTAGATTGCTTATGTGGGAAGGCAGGAATACAAGCAATAGCATAAATTGTTTGGGCTTGATTTCTGTATCTCATGGTATTCCTGTATTTCGAGTCTAAACTTAACAGTACATCTGATTTAAGATGTTTTAGATGAAAGAAATGAGTGATCTCATCTACCTATTACAGAATATGGCTAAATTCTGATGTTAACTGGATTGATACTTGGTTTTACTTCAATCATTCAAACATGTATTACACAAACTGATTGTTCTTTAAATTGTCTATTAGGTGATTTAGCTATGAAGTGTGTGTGAATCTGTTATTTTCTTTCTGGGCCATTACCACCTCATTTTTTGAGTTTAGTTTGTCGTCTTATTTCTGCAAACCAGCAAGAGTGTGTTGATGTGACATAGCATGTTTGAAGGTAGAAAGGGAGCATACTTACTTCACATTCTTGGTTTCAGCAGTTTCTGAGAGGCAGATCTGTATCCCAAACCCAAACCAGCCAGTCATTTTGCTTTCACAGTCAGTAGTCTCACAGCCAGAGGAAAAAACATCTCCTGGCATACCTGTGTTATATAAGTGGCTCTGCATGAATTTTCATTATCTTTTTGTTCTGCTTGAGAAAACCATCTTTAGGAAGCAACTTCATAAAAAGGTATTTAATGTTCAGTCTCTGTATTCAGACCTGTCTTTACTGCCCTGCCTGGTTTTTGTTTTGTACTATTAAAAATGAGGAGAGGAAGCAAAGAGGCACTGAAATAGCAGCAGAATTGCAATTCATGTAAATACCTTCAGCAAGAGTATTTTATTACAGAAACTTAGAGAGAGAGAATTGTATCAAGTAGCTACTTCACCAGAATAGAAGCAGTAATAATACTGCAATGGTTGCTGTGCCGTGTTTGTTTTTCCAAGGTTTAAAGTAAAGTATGGGTATGCCTCTGTACTCTGCCTTTTTGGGGTGTAGTTGTAGTATGGAGCTGTGATTAATACCATCAGTTTGGCCTGCATCATGTTCTGCTCTGTGTGCAAATGCACACGCCTGTTGGAAAGGATCTTACAGTTTCGTGTTAGTTCAGCAAAAAGCCATTACCACACACACGAGGGAATAGGCTAGTGCTGCTGAGAACAGCAAACACCACACTTCCATGCGCGTTGTTTGCATTGCTTATTCTCTGATACTTCATAATATGGGGCGGTGGGGGTTTCAGCATAATTGGAAAGTATGGGAAGAGCTCTCTCCCAGCTGTAAACAGATGTTACCTAACCACCTCTGCAAGCATTGTGAGGTCTTTGGATTGAAATGCAACACTGAGTCGTTTCATACACTTAAATGTTCTGGGTTTTAATTTGTAAACAGTTTGGACTCTGATAGGTCGATTTTATGGAAAGGATGGCTGAGAGCTAGAAGTCATGGTTAGGAAGAATATGAGACATCTTGTAAGAGGGATTTTATTTTATCTAGTTTTAGTCAGCAGTTTCAGAATAAGAATTCTTTGTCTACTGTTTTACTATCACGCTCTGCTTTTCAGCCTTATTTGCAATGATTTACTCGGGTTACTCAGTCTCGTACAGAATGGTGCTCATAATGATAAATGAATAGAAATCAGCTCTTCTGATACCTGACTTTCTGATATTTGATAATGTTAATGGATCCTCATAACTCCTCTTGGATGCTCTCTCTCTCTACTTTGCTTCTTTCACATGTGTCTCAAAGCAACTTGCCCAAGGTCATGCAATTGTTCAGTAACAAATTTAGACTCACATTTTTCAGCTTTCATACCACCGTAGGAATCAGAGCTTTTATATGTCTGTTAGTAAAACAGGTTAAAGACCACCCCATCATCAGAGTATGCGCAGAGACTTGACATTTACAATTGCTATTAAGGTTTATTAGTTTTAGCCTATCAGCAAGAAGGGGCTTCTGCTGACATCAAGGCTCAGTTACGTTTAGTGCATAGGCATCCAGAGGCAGTTATCACCCTGAAGACCTTGCAGCCTAAGTATGTGACATTACAGAGGTGATACAACTGCTCCAAAATCAGAGAGGTTTTGTCTCAGATCAGTACTTTAACCTCCAGATTATACAGCTGCACCATTACATTTCCCTTGGAAAATATGGAAGATAACCTGGAAGCCGCATTCAGGGAAAGCTGCCCTCAGAGTTATCATTAAAACCATGAGAGCTTTTCCTAAACGAGGTCCTTCAGGTTTACTACTGTGTTCAAAAAGTGCTTCTTCATTAGTTAACCAGTCTAGCTTTAACCTCTGAGTTTGTCCCCCAGCAGCTGGTGGCATTACAAATACCTGAACAGCTGGAGATTTGTGATGGCCACACGAGCATTTCAGTGCTACAGTGAAGTGTCAATTCAAAGCTACTTCAGCTGAATGAGAAATGAGGCACCCCACTCCTATTTCCTGGGGACCAATTCAAGTTTATCTGAGAGGGAAAAATTACAAATCACAGACTGTTAGCATCTTTGTAGTCAAGCCAAGGACAAATAGCTCTCAGAGCTGCCTATTCTTATCATTTGTTCCTGTGGGTCCAAAACAGACACAAAGCATTTAGCAGATGACAGTAGCAAAGTTTGTACTCTGACTGTTTGCACCATGCCAGACAACTGAACAGAAGATGTTCCTTTTCAGTCATTCTCACCAGCATTCCATTTACATGAACATTAAAACCAAACTGAATTCTGTTTTCCTCAGATGAGCGAGAGTCACAGTAATATTATAGATTATTGAGAATCTTAAGGCTTTTATGTAGTGAGGCTTTCCCACTGTTTCTTAAGAAAGTGAAATGCATGTTCCATGTAAAGGTACGCCAGAAGATTTGTAGACTTTGGCTGCTTAATTGTTTCATCTGGATTGTCTGCTAATCTAGCACACGGAATCAAAGTTGTTGCTGTAGAAATTGTTGCTTTGAACACAAGCTAACTGTTCTAAATAGAGATGTCAAACTAATTCCTATGTAGCAAAGGTCAAATGCTCTTTTCATACAGGTGACCTTGTATTGGTAATGATTTTACAAACAACATGATGTTTCCAAAGCATTCCTTTTGAAATTATGTTTTTGTTTTCTTTTGACCTTCAGGGACTCTTTAGAGTTTGGATACCTTTGCTTTCTTTAAAAGTATAACAAATACATCGTTATCATAAATACATCATTTACTTCATTAGTGAAATGTATTAAAAATTTTTTTCTCAAGACTTAAAGATTTGATTTTCTGAGGTTACATATAACAATGTGGTGTTTAGAAACAAAACAGGCAAAGATGATATATCACCTTTATATATGATATAACATTAACATTAAGAATTTCTGATGATAATGTGTGGACAGGTAGAATATATTTGTCTTTCACAGGGTTAATGTATTTTGAATATTATCATGAGTCATGCTAAGAATAGATACTATTTTGGTTGTTACTCTGTGTGTGTTTGTGGAAAATTTTGGCACACAGTCAGGAACTAAACATCTTGGAGGGGACTGTAAGGCAGTTTTTCACAGGTTCGTCACTTTTCTGATCACAGTTCTGCTCCAAATATAGAAGCAGTAATCTAACACAGTTGTTGCATCCAACAGAGAATTAGGTGATCAAGTTCTTTCCTCAGTACTGCCAGAGACTGACAGTGTAATCTTAACAATGCCTGAAACCTTTTCTAGGTTGGAGATTTTTGATCTGAAAACAGAGAAGAACATTTGTCATTTCTGTAAAGCACTTTGAAGTTCTTAGATGACAAATACCCTATACAGTGGTTATAAAATTTGACAACATATAAACAACCCCCCTCTCCAATTTCATTTTTGGAAGATCTACAGCAAAATGAAAAGTGACAAGATTTTTAAAATTCTTTTTAAAGAATTTAAAAATTTAATTTTTTTATTTTTTAAATTATTAAAATAATTAATGTTATCTCTCTGGTGATGGAATTTTATGCTTCACCACGAGAGCTTTCATGTTTGCTGGCATTTATGTTACTTACAGGATTGTAGCCTGCTGTGACATGCATATACACAGCTACTTTACCATCATGAGTTTTTGTTGTAATGCGCCCTTATTGAACAAAACAGTACCTTGAACATTGTCTGTCTGTCTGTAGTGAAATGACTTGTTTTATTACAAATGTTTGGTATTCGTTTCCGGTTTAAATTCACTGCCAACATTTCTAACAGCAGAGAAATAGATGCTGTGCATGAAGAGTACAAGCAGAAACTGAGAGACCAGGAAGCCTTCCACAGAAAACAAATTCAACGGCAGCAGCTCTATGTTGAGGATTTAAAGCAGCAGATCCTGAGAGGACAGATCAAAGCAGAGCAGGAACTAGAGAATGACCAAGCACTAATCAACCAGCAGATCCAAGAATGTGGGTACCTGCCTCTTCCCCTCTCTCACTTCCCTTACATTACTGCATTCTTTCATCCTCTTGATGTTTTTGTCCTAGTCATGCTTTATATTACGGGTGGAACTTTTATTACAGCTTATTACTAGTTTTCTCCTATAATTGCCTTTCCTTTGAGAACAGTTATTAAGCTTTGATTAACAGGACCCAAGGGCCTCCTTTGCAGTGCACCAGCAGCACTGTTTAAATAGCTCTGCAGGTCACTGCTGGGAGAGACGGCACCGGTGTGCTACTCACCTGTGGCACTGAGCCTCTTCTCTCCCAAGCTGCTCCCTGTCCTGCCTCCCTGCAGCTTTGCTCTGCTCATATCTGTACTGCAACTCTGCCATGTTGCAATGTAGACCAAGTCTGCTATTGTGTTTTAAGATTTTCTTATGATATACCTGTGCTTCATCCAATGAGTTTTTCTGGGAGATTGAAATTGAGATGACTGTGGTAGTTCCTACCACAAGCTTTCAGGGGAAACTTTCAACAGGATGTGATAGGAACCAAGCAGCACTTCCAAGACAGCGATGTGTGTTGGCTGAGGTACTCTCTTTATGCACTTCATCGCTGATGTCACCTGTAACAATATAGACCATTTCCACGTGCTTTTAGTGTATTTCACTCATTGGGAAAAATAGGGCCATGGCATAAGACCACAGCTCAGACTGAATTTTCTGTGGTTGCTGTGTGAGTTTTAAACAGTGAAAACACATCTGAGAAGTAGGTGGGACACTGAAGTTCAGAGCTAAAATCCCAGCCCCAGTTGAGGGAAAGAGTTTCACAGGCTTTCATATAGTCAGTATTTCCACACACCCCCACCCTTTTATAGTACAAAGAAAAATGAACGAAGACATTCTGTGCCAGAAACTGAAGTGCAACAAATTAAGATTAAAAATAAGATGTAGGGTTTATTTACCCTAAAGATGATTAACTGGTGGTATTGCATTCTCCACTGCTGAATTTGTTTTAAACCAAAACTGGATTAAAAAAAGAGAGGCATGCTTTGGTTCAAATAGGAGTTATTTCTAGGAAGTTGTATGGTGTTATGCAAGAGCACTAAAGCCTAGATCAGTGATCACGTTTTGAATGGTAAATAGCTATGTCAGAAGGTGGAGCCACAGCATATTTGGAGACATATTTTTTAGTGTCAGTGGCTCCTGGGCCCCAGAGGTGCTGCTCTGCATGCAGGCAGACATATTCAGCAAGATGTCTTGGTGGGGTTGGGCTGCCCCTTAACAAGTTTATAGACTGATTTGGGAACATTTTAAACCCTGAGGTGTTTTTGACCACTGAAATTGGGTGGTTATAGTGTTCTCTAGTTTGTTTAATCCAGGTTTCTTGATAAGCAAAGTATGCCTATTACAAAGGTACCATTCCCACTTGGCAAAACCTGCTGCTGGTTCCTGGAAGAAGAAAACTTCTGTGAGTTTTTGGAAGCTTCTCAGACCCAAACTTAGGCTGTCTGCTATCTTTTAATTATGCCAGTCACAATGAAGAGATTAAAAGGAAATTGTGACAGTGGGATGTAGCTGAAATTGACTTAGAATATGTAAATAGTACAGAGAACCAGGAGAGTTCCCCCAAAATATCGTTTGTTTTGTGGCTCTGTAGACTTGTTCTCTGCTTCCATCTAGTTCTGCTGTTTTTGCTGTGTTCACATGAAGCTTAGCCAGGCAGGTAGTTTTTGCCAGCCAAATACAATTCTTCACTTGGCAATCCACCAAAGTTCGCCACCTTTTCTGCGCCCTCTGTGTCTCAGCTCCTGACAGAGGCAAGTTTGTGAGCAGAGATTAATTAGCATCTTCGAGCTTGCAGCTCTGTTGCAGGGAAACTCTTACCTACCAAATATTCTGCTTGCTAGAAACATGCTAAAGAGGACAGATCTGGAAATAAAGAGTTGAGAAAAAAAGCTTTGTATGTGAAAGCTTAAAATGTTATTAAGAAAAATTAGCTAAAATAATGACTAAAATGCTTCCCTTTTATCCATAAAGTAACCATAGAGTTAGAATTCCTACTTCTGTGCATGTGCTCTGTACAGAGCTGTCAGCATAAACCGGACGGGAGACTCATTGTGGTAGGGATCACTAACGAATTATGTTTTACAAGATCAGTAGTCACCAAGCAAGTGATGCTGACAATGCCTATGCACTAATGATTTCTTACATTAGGAAAATTTCCACAGCCCAAAATTCCTTTCTTGCAGCTCAGCTGTGCAGAGCTGCAGGTAGCCCTCACTCATCACATCAGACTTCAATACCTCTTAATTCCTAACCCCCTGAATAAGCAACAAAAGGGTGCTTATTCAGTAAAGGACTGCAGATTGAAGGTAAGCCCAGCCAAAACAAAATGTTGTTGCTAGTAAGACAAGAAGTGCTTTGAAAAGCTTTGGTCCTTTGAGAAATGCTCTACTTGTCCAGGAACCTTGCCTGCGATTTTTGCATTACTTTTTCAGATAAGTAGATTTTTTTGTTTGTGTTGTGGAGCTGAATATGTATATTTTTATAGCGGCATATAAATGAACAAACTCTACTTTGTTAAGAGAACATGTCCAAGCCATCAGACACAATCTGGTAATGGTGATCTCAATAATCCCTTCTTTTGATTGTTCATCATAGCTCAGACTGAAGTCAGTGCACTCTGAAAAACCTCTAAGCACATCCCCTGCATGGAATAAAGTAGTCTTGCATTCAGGGTTAAAAACAAATCAACCTGGTGTTCTGTGTTCTCTGTTGCTTCCCCACTGACTGCAAAGATCAGGTTCTGAATATTTAGAGAAGACTAAGTGTGCAAGCAGAGGAAACATATTTTATTGTCAAATTAGATTAATCAGTTTGTCAGCATATATAGCATTTATGAAATATGGGGGACATTAACAAAAGCAGAGAAGCTAACTCTCTTTGTGGAGTGGTGATTTTATGAAAAATATGCAGTGACTGGTGGTATGAGCTTGCCTTTTTTGAATTATGTTTGTCCTGATAGCTAAAGGTTGTGTTGGCTCCACCTGCATCCTTGTCATGAGAGTATTTATTTCAAGTACATTACACGCTGAAGTGCTCATGTAAAAGATATGTGGGCTCCCATCAGGCTGTTTTGGCAAGTACTTGTTGGAGCAGCTGTAGTTGCAACAGGTAGTAAATTTGTGGTTGTTGCTGTACCTCAGCTAGGTACACAGGGTCTGTGTTGCTTGGGAAGTTTCCATCTGATGGGTTTAGAGAACTGTCCAGCAGGCACCTACGTGGTGGCTTCCTTGTAGCCTTGTCTTCAACCCACTTTGAAGGGTACGTGACCGTCCACAGGACTGGTAGCTGGCAGCTGGCCCCGCAAATGAGGCACATCCCGACTGGGGCATAGAGAGGTCTAGCCTTCAGGCTTACTGAACTTGCCACAGATAAGGGAGAGCACAAAAATTGCCATTTCCTGTGCTAAACAAAGTTCCTTCGGGCTCTGGGCTCCCTCATTTTTCAGCATGCCTAGGTAAGTGAGAGAAAACAATTCGCATGTGGTTTTTGTTGGTTCAGTCAAGTTAAGGAGGAAAGGATAGGAGCAAATGGCACAAAGAGAAATGCTTGGTTTAGAATAGTGGTAAAACACTCCAATGCTGTGTTGAGAAGACAGTAACATTTTAAGATTGCGCAAGTGCTTATCTTTTCACTCAAAATGTAGGAATTTATTAGCCAGAGGCTCATTAGCGTGCGCATGAAATTCCTTTTGCTGCATTAACGCAGAGGCTCTGTTTAGCTCTGTACAACTTCCTCTTCTAGTTCTCTTGTTAAGTCTGCTCTCAGTGCACATACATTCATTCCCTAAGTAACACACACAAAGTTTATCATGTGACTTCAGAATAGTTAAAGCAGAAGTCGTAGTATATTTCACAGTAAAAAGCTAATGAAGTCATACTTCACTACTGCGAATATATACCCTATGTCTGAAAAGTGCATAGAATTTAACACAGGCCTTTTCCTGTATTGTAACAACAAATGAGGTGACCTTTGAGTGTAATCTTAGAGAAATTGAAATGTGTTCTACTTTTTGCTTACAAACAAGGTCTTATCCACCAGTCTCCTTAGCTGTATCAGCCAAGCCCCTGCTTATATCCTGCAGTCCTGAGGACTTATCTCCATGGAGAGGCTTTCCATTATCAATGAAGTGCAGCAATGATACCATTTTTCTCTAAATGGTTTGTCAAGACTCTGCTGTACAGGCATAGAAATTCTGTTCTCAAATGAGCTCTCCAGGCTGATTAAATTGAGAAGCAAGATAGTAACGAACAATGTTGCTCCTATTTTTACTTTCTTTCAATCGTTGTTTTGTTTACAGACCAGCACTGGCTTATAAATGAGAATAAACGACTGGCTGCCCTTCAGCAACAGCAGAGGGAGTCTGCAGTGCAAACAGAGCCTACGCTGTATGCAGAGGCTGAGGTGCAGAGTACCATCGGGCTGGAAGTCTGCCCTTCCCTGCTACAGCAGAACAAGAAGAGACTGGTGCAGCTGGAGCTTTTGCGAAGATACTCCTTAAAAAAGGCAGAAAGAAACATAAGACGGAAAAAGGTTAAATTCCAGCTGGAAAGGATAGTCAAGAAGCAGAAGTTACTGGAAGCCAAGCAAAACCTAGAGCAGCTGGAAGCTAGCTGCTGGCTCAATGAAGACTGTGTGAAACAATCCCAAGGCCTAAATGAAAATACTGCTGTACAGTCCTCTTTGGATCACCAATTGCAAAAGAGAAGGAAGTCATTTGGTTCTAATTCCTTGCAGCAGAGACAGCGTTTGTTTTGTAACCCACACCTGCCCCAGGTACCCAGGTAAGTTAACATCTGCCAATTCCTCTGCACTTCCAAAAGTAATTTAAATTCAAGGTATTTTTGGTGGTCATCTATAATCTAGAATGCCTTTCAGTGTATTGAAACAATCCCAAAACTTGCAATGTCAGTGAACTTCCTATATTGTATGTCACACTGGACCTGTTTGTCCTTTTTCCTTGGATCTGTACATTGCATTCCCTGCTTAGTTCTTTGACATGGTCTTTCTCACTGTTTTTTACATTCTTCTCTCAAGCCTTTCTGCACTTTTTACCTCTTTGTGAATACTTTCCAGAACAGGCTTAACTCTCATTCTTACCTTGTTCAAACTGTTGGTAAATACTAATTTCTGCATCATTTTTATCTTGATTTGGGTCAAACTCTTCCTGCAGAATATTTGTATCATTGGGGTGATTCTGGATTGGACTTCTAAGTTGGCCAGCCTTTCTCAAGCTAAATAAACATCTCTATGCAATGCTAAAAAGTTGGGGTGCTAGGGTATCTATCACAGCATGGTCCTGGAGGCAGGCAATAGCTAAACTCTGCTAAATGGCTTTCTGTGACTTAGAACCATCCTTTATTTTTAACTAATGTTTGCAGCTTTGCAGCTATTTGAGCCTACAGAGACTAAATACCAAGCTCTAGCACATAGCGTTGAGTTATTCCTTTGTGTTGCAGAACATATTTCAGGATACCTAGGGGACTGTATGGTTACTGACAGAATTTTAATT